>OMKY01145777.1:0-12349 GCA_900302395.1 Bregmaceros cantori
GGTTAGTAGATCTTCATACGGTGACTGTGGTTAGTAGATCTTTATACGGTGACTGTGGTTAGTAGATCTTCATATGGTGACTGTGCTTAGTAGATCTTCATACGGTGACAGTGCTTAGTAGATTTTCATGCAGTGACTGTGGTTAGTAGGTCTTCATACAGTGACTGTGGTTAGTAGATCTTCATACGGTGACTGTGGTTGGTAGATCTTCATATGGTGACTGTGGTTAGTAGAACTTCATACGGTGACTGTGGTTAGTAGATCTTCATACGGTGACTGTGGTTAGTAGATCTTCATATGGTGACTGTGGTTAGTAGAGCCATGGACTGAAGACTGTGAGAAAAATATATTTTATTCCTACTGATATATTTATCACAATATAAGAACACCATATGTTCCAAGGAGTTGACTGCAGTACTCATTGTGCCCGGCCAGAACTTTTCAAAGTGTTAAGCCTAGCAGAAAGTAAAACGGAATAATTGAGTTATTCAATCGCCCAAATGCACACGTAGCCCCCCCCGACAGACACACACAGAGACACACACACACACACACACACACACACACAGACACACACAGTGGTGGACTGAATAATAAACTCAGCTTAACTAGTGCAGGAGGCTCTGTACCGTGTTTTCGTACCATCTATAATTCAAGCCTTAATACACGTCACGGGCTCCCATACGTGCCCCGTCTGCATGTTTAAAGGTCGACATGTGCTTAAAAGTTTAGGCTGTTATTGTTGTGGTTGTGTGCATTAAACTGCATTTTGCAGAACAATGAGCACGTTTGGCCATTGTGCACTGACCTCCTTAGCTCGCTGCGTTGTGCAGTCTTTCTTATCCCCTCGTGCGTGTGCCTGCGCATGCACACACTAACACTGCCATCAAACGGCGTGGACAAATGCACATAAGAACCATGGAGACAAAAATTGTGCTGAATCGCGCTCTCGTCTCTTCTTTCATTCATCTCTCTCTTTCTGCCGCACGCGCCCGCCCTGCCGATCAGAAATGTTGCACCAAACATAACATATTGTGCTGTTTCCGCCTCATGCGGTCTGTCTATTTTCCTCTCATTATACTCCCCCTCTTGATCGAGTGCCAAACATACACACACACACACACAATACACACACATACACTATACACATACCCTATACACACAAACACACTATACACACACATACACTATGCACACAAACACATTATACACACACACTATATACACACACCCACACAATACACAAAAACACACACTATACATACACAGACACACATACAATGAACCTTCTAAGGAACGGATCGTGTGCAGACACACACACACATAAAGCTCCCCCACACAACTTTTTTGCAGTCTGGAAACGTGCATTTGCATTGATTCTACTAGAGCTAATGTGAAAAAAATGAAATAATTATCGCACCATTACCAATCAATTACTGCACCGTTACTCAGAATTTCGCAATCCAATTGGTAACGAGATTTTGACGTCAGGCGAGGAAGCCTGCTTCCATTTCAGGTGGAGCGCGCCGCTGCTCCACCTGCTCTTCCGCCTCCTGGCGGAGCTTGTGACAGGCAGGAATGTTTACATTCGCCGCATGTGAGCATGTGCACCACGATCCACTGGATGCCTACACGTGCATATAAACATGCACAACTGTGCCCAGCAGCGGAGCACGCACACGTCTGAGCGTGATGTGTGTGTGTGTTTACACCAGAGGCCGCTCCTACTACATATAATGAGCTCCTCCCCGGGACGCATCGCAACCAATGCGATGCGTTTGGAAGCGGACTCAAACATGATCGCTCGTCCCTAATAAATCAACCCAATCAGTGCTGTTTTCCTTTTTTGGCAGCATTCACGTGAAAGGGTCTTAAGACACAGAAGACTATGTGTGGGACTACCTATCGGTGCAGCGTCTTTAACTGCTACACCAAAGGGCCAGCCCGGCAGACTTTAGACTTGGGAGCCAAAATTGCTTTTAAAATTTGACAGCAGGCCCGGGAACATTTGGAGATGCAATGAGATTTATAAAACCTGCAGTTAAAACTTGAAAGGGCCGTTTAAATTCAAAGTGATGTGCAGTGTGTTAATTGAGCTACAGTACTTTTTTTTTTTTACAGTAGAGAAACTCACATTTCAGTTTTTAAAATTTTGTAGAGTTGTTGGAAATTACGCATTGTCCACGCATTGCACATCTCTAGATGCTTGCATTGGGTCTGGTAAAACCAGGGTCGGAAAATGTTTAAAAAAAACGTGTCGATCAAATCGTGTTAACCAACCACAGCGCAGTAGGTGGGACAAGCGGCGTGGAGGTGTGACAACCAAACTCCATCCACGTCTCACGTAGCCCATACAAACTCCGCCCACGTCTCACGTAGCCCGTACAAACTCCACCCACATCTGCGCTGATTGGCCGATTTATTCCGTACCGACGGCGACCGTGTGCTGGAGAGCAGCGCATACTAGTGCAGACACACAACACACAGAGAACAACCCCCGCCCCCCTCAAGATTGAATTAATTTGAATATGAAAACACTGCTGGTTTTATCAACACACACGGAACGTTATGCCGGCCCCGGAGGCCACGGCACGTTGTAGAGACATCATCTTCTACCAGCAGTCATCCCGTCAGTATAATAAATCATGCTACTCTCTGTATGACAGTAATGTTAATAATAATAATAATATCAGTGCGGGGAGCGACACAGCGAAGCGGCGCCAATCACACCGCCGCACGTCAGAGTGGATGTGGGGAGGCTAGGTAGGCCGCACCGGTCCTATGACTAGTGTTGCACCGATACCTTCTTTGGTGCCGAAACCGATACCCGATACCTGGCTGTGCAGTATCGACCGATACCGATACCAATGGATACCGATAACACTGTTTGGAAAAAAAGTGCTGTTGGTAGTAACTTCCTAAGGGTTGGGAAGAAGTTACTAGTGTTATCGTGGAAATTTTTACATGCAGTCTATGATTAATAGTAGTGGAGGAAAATTATTAAAAACAAATAACACATTAAGAATTATTTCATTATTTTAATATTTTATTGTTTGGGTGATATTGGAATAGTATCTGAAGAGTTCAGATAGAAAAACCCCTTACTCCACTTGACCACTTTTTGAGAAAAAGGCCATTTTTTATCAGGCCATTTTATTTAAGCAGATGAGAAGAGATATTTTAGACACTGCGGGGAGCGGGTTTTATTTACTTTACTTACATTTTTTCACAAAAAACATTTAATTTACATATTCTAGATTGAGACAAGATTCGGGCAGTTTACGCCCTACGGAAAAATGGTATCGGTCCGATACTATGCGTTGGTACTCGGTGATACCGATACCACAAAAAAGGTGCCGATACCGAGTATGTCCGATACCGATATCGGTACAACACTACTTATGACCAACATGCAGAATTAAATGAGTTTCCATGCACAATTTTTTAAATGTATACTGTAGAAAACTACCTTTATCTGGATTAATAAAACACAATATCATCGTTATATTCAATTCAATTCAAACGGTAATGCAAACGCACCTGTTAGGGTGGTCTAAATGTGGTTAATGCATTATTACCTGCGCCAGGGACTGCGCTGCAGAGCAGGTTTGGTTTTTGGCCGCGTTGGTTTGTCTGTCCCCAAGATGACTGAAAAAGTTGAGCACAGATCTGGATGAAATTTTGCAGAGTTGTTGGAAAGAAAGAATTAATAAAATCTTGGTGCATTTCTGTAGCCTATAAGTAACATAATTATACTTATTCACCAACTTATCGATAGATCACTGGGTGCTTACTGCGGTCACATGACCAGACTTCTGGGTTGAAACAGCTGCTGGGAAATGTAGTTGGCTTGTGTTGAGCATGTTCGCCAGTGTCGTCAATCGCAATTGCGCTCCTCTATGCGCACTTGCATTGATAATGGGTTGCCACACATACTGCTCGCACTAACAGTGCTATTTTTTGTACCACTACGGCACAATTTTGTAAAAGTTGCGGCTTATAGCTTAAAATATACGGTAGTCATTCACACATCCCTAGCACCAATAGACACAGCCACTGTCCGTTTTCCCCCCTATTTCCACTTGCACAACCTTCCAGGTTCCTCTCTCTCTGATAAAATGACAGTAGATCTTTGCCAAGCCGGACTCTCCACCTGAAGGTCTTTTCTCGGTGTCCGCTGCAGACAGCGCTGATGTTGTTACAAGGTGACGTGACAAAGTGAACGCTGAGCCCTGGGCTGACAACAGCTTCTACACATCAACACACATACACACATACACACACCCTTGTACTGTCACACACAGGCTTTTACTTTCACACAAATACATGCACGTATGTCTCACAAATACACACACACATGGAAGACATTAGGGTGAAATCAGGACACTGTTGTTTTATTTATGTATCTAGATTCCCACATGTCGCCCAGAATAATAATATATTACAACTAGAAGCACTCAGAGATTCCAAACCTGCACCGTAGTGGTAGAAAAAAATAGTACTGTTAGTGCTAGCAGTATGTGTGGCGACCCATTATCAATGCAAGTGTTCAAAGAGTAGCGTGAGTGAGATTGACGCAACCGGCGAACAAACCGACTACATTTCCCAGCGGTCCCTGTACAAGTCAGCGGGAGCAGCCGGAAGAATGGCGCACTTCGTCCGCGGACCGCCCATCTCGTTCACCGGCGCCTACATCATCCGCGGAGCCTCCATCGCCGCCAGCTGCTCCTCATCAGGAGTCGTCAGTCCGCCCCCTTATAAGGCCACGCCCGACCCCGGAGAGGCGTGGCCCCATAATCTCAGATCAGGTTAGTGTGTCTGACTGAGCGCGTCACGCCTCAGCCTCTACACCTTGACGAGAGTTCTCTGGATATCTGTTCAACGTCTGGCGATCTGTGCTCATCTGGCCCTGTTCCTTCCCTGTGTGCAGCGCAACCCTCCGGAGCCTCCACCCGTGCCCAATGTGATCCCGATGGATGCTGAGCCTGAGATGAGTAGTCACCCTGATAGCTACTCTACTGATGTCGTCATGGACGAGTGCTGACTTGAACTGTGTTGTTGTAAACCGGACCCCTAAAGGGTCAATTTCATCTCAACCAGAAAATACTTTTATTTAAATAAAAGGGTTTTCAACCCTCTGTGTGTTTTCTCTCTGGGCATTTATTCCTATTTAATATTGACCCGTGACAATTATGTTACTTAAAGGCTACAGAAATGCACCAAAATGTAATCACTTATTTCTTTTGTTATTTCCAACAAATTTCATCCAGATCTGTGCACAACTTTTTCAGTTACCGAGGGGACAAACAACGCAGCTAAAAACATGACCTGCTTCGTGGCTACGCCCCGGTGCAGTTAATATTGCATAGTAGTAGCCTGGTGAGCCAGAACCATATCATATATATGATATCATATCAATGAATGAAGTCTCTTGTCATCTCGCACAGCTGCTTCTCCAAGTTTTCTATTTCCAAATGTCCTGTTCATTGTCTTTCACAAGTAGGAAAACTTCAGACTCCAGAATGCCCTTACAGTTCCCACTTGTATTGTTCTGTTTCATCAGGAGATCATAACACATAATGGATGAAATCACGTCTGGGACCAGATTCATTTACTGTAGGGCGTGAAGCAGCCCTAAAAGGATCCGTCACCGAAACCGTTTCAATTTGTCCCTTTAGCGATTTGGCCACCAGCAAGCCTTGCTATAACTTTAACCCATGAAGACATAGCACATACTAATAATAACAGATTTTATTTATGGGGCACCAACAATCTCAAGGTTTCTCACTAGAAATGGACACGTTATAAAATACCAGGCCGTTAATTTCCTGTTGACTGCAGCAGAACAGTGACAGTAAATTGTGTGGTGTATGTTATGAGCAGAGATGGCATTACATTTACTCTGTTACATTTTTGTGTACTTTTTTACTTTTGGAGATTTTTCACAAGTTACTTTCTACTTTTACTTCAGTAAATTTGAGGTGAAAAAAAACTACTTTTTACTGAGATGTCAGCAATTCACTACTTGTTACATTAACTTGGCCTTTACCGATGCCCGCTGAGAACTTCATGACATATGTCGCGTCATATGTCTCTCTCCCTCGGTCCCTCTCCGCCCACACATCGTGTAGCCCGTACAAACTCCGCCCACACCTCGCGTAGCCCGTACAAACTCCGCCCACGTCTTTCGTAGCCCGTACAAACTCCGCCCACGTCTTGCATAGCCCGTACAAACTCCGCCCAAGTCTTGCGTAGCCCGTACAAACTCCACCCACATCTTGCGTGGCCCGCACAAACTCCCCGCAACGTCCGCGTTGATTGGTCGATTGATTTTGTACCGACGGCAAGCCTGATTTTCCCAGACCCAATGCAAGCGTCTAGCGATGTGCGATGCGTGGACGATGTGTTGGCTCTGGCTCACCAGGCTACTTGTCTGTCGCACCCCCCTCACCCGTACAGCAGAGGTAGCGTGACCGTGGCTAGCAGGCGCTAAGCTAATCAACATGTGTCACTTCCCATTTTAGGCTGTGATCAGATATTCAGCGTTGATGACCGAGGATCAATGTGGCGCACGGTTCACTCATCATCCAGACTTCATTATCCAGCCTAAGATGCTGGGAGAGGGGGAGGGTCCCGGGAGGAACACGCATGACAAAGGCCGGAGGGAGGAGGTTGTTTTGGAGCAGAGTTGAGATTAAAAGAGAAAGAGAGGGAACGGGAAGGATAGAGAGATGGGGGAGGCAGAGATTGACATGGGAAGAAGACAGTGTTAGAGAGAAAGAGGGAAAGATGGCGAGATGGAAAGATTGACATGGGAAGGAGACAGTGTTAGAGAGAAAGAGGGAAAGATGGAGAGATGGAAAGATTGACATGGGAAGGAGACAGAGGGGAGCCAAATTTCACACCCAACAAGTAGTCGCCAAGATTTTACCTTCAATATCTCACCGTGTGTGTGTGGTGTGTGTGTGTGTGTGTGTGTGTGTGGTGTGTGTGTGCGCGCACAGGCACACATGTGTGTTGGTGATTAAGTATGATTAGGTTACTTATAGGCTACAGAAATACACCAAAATGTAATCATTTCTTCCGTTGGTCATTTCAACAACTCTACAAAATGTCATCCAGATCCGTGCACAACATTTTCAGTTATCCTGGGGACAAACCAACGCGACCAAAAACATAACCAGTCCTGGTGCGGGTAAAAATAATTACAACAATAAAAACAGGATGGCTGCTCTATGAAGTAAATTGTTCCTTTATGTCAAAAGAGGGTTAAATGCAGAGAAATAATTTCACGGTAAATGTATGTATGTGTGTTATGTGTTACTGCCGATCTCTGGTAGTGAGTGGTGAATTGGTGAATTGAACACAGCATACGGTTGTAATATGTTCTATGCCCAGTCCATCCAGTGGGCCACCACTGGTTGTTATTTGTAAGGAATGACTCGGCGTACTCGACTGGAGTGAATTTAATTTAATTTAGCACTTCGTAATGTGCACGACAGATTGAAACTCTGGTGTCGCTGTGCCCTCTCTCTGACTATGCATTACAGAATGAATTAACTCAGAACATCATGCGTTTTATTGATGGAAACAATTACCTTATGAATTTATAAATAATAATCATAATAATACATTTAAAGAACTAGAAGCACTCTGAGATTGGTACAAAAAATTGTACTTTTAGTGCTAGCAGTATGTGTGGCAACCCATTATCAATGAAAGTGCTCCTAGAGTAGCGCGATTGTGATTGACCATAGACTGTATTCCCACCGGCGAACAAGCCAACTACATTTCCCTGCGGCCCCTGTGACCCAGAAGTCTGGTCACCTGACCGAGGTAAGCGCCCAGTGATCTATCGGTAAGTTGGTGATTAAGTATGATTAGGTTACTTATAGGCTACAGAAATTAACCAAAATGTAATTGATTCTTCGGTGTGTCATTTCCAACAACTCTTCAAAATTTCATCCAGCTCCGTACACAACTTTCTCAGTTAGCTTGGGGACAGACAGACCAACCAACCAACGTTGCCAAAAACATAAGCTGCTTTGCGGCTACGCCCCGGCACAGGTAACAATCATGTTTAAATTATGCAAACCATTTATAAGGTTGATCATCCAGAAAAAAAATGGTTATTAATTATTAGATTACTCTTTTTCTGTATAATTGCTACACATGCCAGGGAGGAAGTCGGTGTATGTCCCGCAATCCCAAAAATTAGACCAGTTTATAAGTGTTGCAAAAACACCACTGCAGTTAAAAATGCATCAAAATGTGGACCTTTGAAAAAAGACTTTGGAAATGACGAAACTAGGACATTAATATGTATTTACTGCCGTGATGTAATTGCATAAAACAATCTCTTAGCAAAAAACACAATATACACACACACACACAGTGTGTATATTGTAGTAACCGGAGGCCAGTTATTGATAACCTTATTCATTATGCAGACAAAGACACACACAGTTATGCGTTATCTGATGTTCATGTCTACCAAATACTCTGCCACATAATAATCTGACAATGGAGAGGCGGCACTATAATGAACTGTCGGTGGTAACGGATGGAGGTAACGGATAGTGGTAACTTGTGGTGTGCTATTCCACACCCAAATGTTATCGTGCGGATCTGTGACCCACAAACGCATGATGTAATAATCAGTGCAACCCATTGCATTTTCTCATTCCTTTTGGAATTACTAGTAGAAGCAGCCAGCCTATTGGTCCAGAAGAACATGTGACCACTCGGTGAGTAACTTTAAGTTGGATTTTGACTGCATTTCATCAATATTTATACAAAATGGTGAACGAAGCAAGAGGGTGTGATGTGTAACTGGTCACGGAGCGACATCTAGTGGTCGGATTTTGAACAGGTGTGTGCTGTGTGTTTTTTGTGAGCCACCGCAAGAGTGACCGGACAAAATGCCAGCCCCCTGTATTTTACGGAAAAATTTGTCTATAAGGATGAGGGAGAGAGGTGTGACGGTGTGAGAGTGAATGTATAGCAGGAGGGGGGGTATAAGGGGAGGAAGGCTAAGAGATTGAATATAAAGTGGCTTTGGAGCGGGCGACCTCTCCAATAAGGTTGACCCACGGTGAAGATGTGACGGCGGTCCGGTGAGGGGGGTCGACTCTATTCATTTTATTACTACATACCAGATTCACAGGTTTACACCACAGACACTGACTGTGTGTGAAACCGCACCTATCTCTCCCTAGGCTCTGCGTTTCAGGGGGTTTCATTTTCACAACTAGAAGCACTCAGAGATTGCCAACCTGCACCTAAACCTAGTCTAAACTAAAATAAAAAAAAACACACAATTTGCAGGTTGAAAAAAAAAAAGACGCGAATAATGTTGTCGTTAAAGTGAACTATGTTACCACTGCACTATGCACGCTGATGCAAAGATGGGGAGCAGACAACCTTAAGTTGCTGTCGGCGGCGCGTCCTCCATGTTTTAATTCTGAAACATCCCGAATGTGATCAGAAACGGCACTGCCGATCAAAATAGGGCATCAGCCGTTTGGGAGACTAAATGCGGCTCAGGCGCAGCTGCGGGAGACACGCGTGACGTCACTAGGGAGAACGGAGAAAGTTCACCCGTTAATATCAAATCAAACTCTATTTATATGGCACTTTTCATGCAGAGCAATGTTACTTATAGGCTACAGAAATGCACCGAGATCCGTGCTCGACTTTTTCAGTTATCGAGGGGACAAACCAACGCGGGTGAAAACATAAACTGCGCTCCGCGGGCTACGCCCTAGCGCAGGTAATAAATGCGGTAAGTATCTCGCCACATGTAACTGTCCGAATATGTTTGAGATATCACTAAAGCCACTGCTTTTGTTTCCTGAATTGCTTAACTATATTCACTACAGAATAAATTAACTCAGTTTATCATGCGTTTTAGAGAGAGCTATACAGTATATGAGAGAGAGACCCCCCAACACGGGACTCTTTCTGGTGGTACTGTCCGCTAGGGGCGCCAACGACAGTCGGAATGAATGGGATTCTATGGGAGCTGAAAAGAGAATATTAATTCCAAATCTATGCGTTTGTGAAATTATGTCCCCCTCACACAATTAACTGATAATTATCCCGGCAATATACATTAAAAAATCAATTAGGAAAGATCTTTAAATAGGTTAAAACAGGCTGCTAAGATTGGAATATTTGTATTGGAATTCCCGTAGGGTTCGGTTTTCTGAGACTAGGCTCCACCAGCTTGAGGCCCATACCAACCTGGAAGTAGGCACGGACATCAAAACGAATACGGTGTATATTGTAATTTATATACACTGCTGTAACGCTATATTTACATGCATCTCTTTACGTCACATGAAAATGCTGTGAGATCCAGGCGCGCGGAGCCAATGTCCGACGCTCAGAGGTTCCAGAGCGCGTGTCCGAGGTCCCGAGCGCGCGCTCCGTCTCCGATTAACTCCTGTTTACCAGGCAGAAAATGTAGCCTGGGCTAAATCCCCCGGGGCCCCCGACCGGGCATTGCAGCATCCGTGTGACACGAGGAGCAAGCTGCTAAGTGCTAACAACATGGTCAGTCAATACTGTTAACAGAGGCCTACACACGCACACACCGTGTCTCCCGAGACCTCCGCCAACTCCCCTGGTCCCACTAGACTTCACAAAACCAACACCGTCTTGACAATTCCACACACAACAGTCAATACTATGTGTACTACATTTTTGCATACGTGTATGCTTCTGTTAAAGGGAAATGCCAGCGAAAATCCTGATCTTAGCCAAGGCGAGACATACCTATCTTGTTTCTGTATAGCCTCTTTTCCACTAGCTTACTTAAGGCCAGCATGGCAGAGTTCACATACACACCCACCCCGAAAATCGCTTCAGGACTTCCCGCTGAGATGTAGGTCCAGAATTCTGGCCATCCTCGGGCCACGTTTACTGCTCGCCGATTGGTCAAACTCTGAGGGGGTGACAAAACGTGGCCGGCCAAGGGGCTGTTTCACACACGCAGGGGTGGGGGTGAGCACTGGCGTATCAAAGCTGAGTTTTTAAAAACTAGGCACCACCCGTTTGTGGCTGCGTTAAGAACAGTGGAAACACGTTCCCTAAACGTAACTGAGATGCGCTGAACTATGCCTTGAGTTTTTATATAGTGGAGAAGTGTGGCCGGTATATTCGCTACTTTAACTCATAGCTTAGCTTAGCTAGCCAATACCCGGCTACATCCAGTACAGCTTAATAAATGAACATATTCCCGTGTAAAGACTGGTCATTTCATCTACATGGATTCCTTATATGAGCTGCCATTACAATGGTGTCAGAAGTGGGATATAAGTATTTGAATATTAGTGATTTGCACTGTAGAACAAATGAAGCTCACCTTAGGACTCCACATGTGAAAGGTGCACAGCTTTGAAGACAGCATGTACGCCAGAGATGTACACGAGTCCCGAACTCACGAGTCCGAGTCTTTAGGGGTCGAGTCGGAGTCGAGTCCGGGTCTTTAGGGTACGAGTCGAGTCTCGAGTCCTTTTTTTCTATTGTTTAACGGCGATCGACAGTTGTCTGAGCATGCCTTTGCCTGAGCATGCCGCACGTAGATGGAAAGGAAGCGGAAAAGAATGTTTTTTTTTAAGCCGAAAAAGAGGGAAAGACTCCTCAAATACTTGTCGAGAGTCATTGACCTAGATTCCTGAGTCGAGTCTGGTGCGGAACCGAGTCTGAACCTTTAGATCTGAAAACCACCTAAACCTCCGTCCCTGGTTAATGTGACTGGGAGGAACTGGCCACTGTTGCCTTTCTCATGACTATTTCACCATCAATCTGGGCCGAGCCGTAGGAAAAATAAACACTAAACAATAGCCAAGGAGACCAGAAAGCTGAACAGATGGTGGAGTCGACGAAAGGGACTCCTTTGAAACCCTCAATGCTACCACAGAGCCGAGGGCCAACAAACATATTAGTTGTAGGTTCTGCACGGATGGTTGAAGAATCTGTGTCCTTAATCTAACATTGCCAAGTCTATTTCCTTGAGATCAGGGAATCTCCAAACGAAAAACAAAAACAAACATAATCTTATGGAATTTTATAAGGAGTGGAAACGGAAACAAAAAAAGATTTCTTCAACTGTTCCGGAACAGAAACAAAACATTATGAAATCCACAAAACCAGTTAAAAACTTTTTTTCCCGTTATTTTCTCCTATATCTGGGAGACTATTTCCGGTTGTTCATCCATCCAACTTTCACCGTCAGTCATCAAGCCCCATGCATCTGGGGCTCCATCTTGTGGACAGATGAGGAAGCGAATATTATGGTGTTTTAAAGCCAGTTTTCGTGTTAATACACTTGGACTGAAGTTTG
>OMKY01145813.1:0-10380 GCA_900302395.1 Bregmaceros cantori
GTTCGGGTCGTTGTCCTGATGGAAGGTGAACCTGCTCCCCACTCTTAAATCACAGGCAGACTGAAACGGGTTTTGCTCAAGAATATCCCTGTATTTAGCACCATCCATCGTTCCCTTAACTCGGACCAGTTTCCTAGTCCCTGCTGCTGAAAAGCATCCCCACAACATAATGCTGCTACCACCATGTTTCACGGATGGTGTTGTTGGGGTGATGTGTTGTGTTGGACTTGCACCAAACATAGTGTTTTCCTTGGTAGCCAAAAAGTTGAATTTTAGTCTCATCTCACCAGAGCACCTTCCTCCATACAGTTAGGGAGTCACCCAGATACCTTTTGGCAAACTCAAAACGGGCCTTCTTGTTTCGGACAGTAAGTAATGGCTTTCTTCTGGCCACTCCAGAAAGTCAAGTTCTTTGGAGTGTACGTTGTGGTCCTATGGACTGATACTGCTCTCTCTGATATGGAACTCTGCAACTCAGGTTTACCTGTGGTCTCTGGGTTGCCTTTCTGATGAATGTCCTCCTTGCTCGCCCTGTGAGTTTTGGTGGGCGGCCCACTCCAAGCAGGTTTACCATGTTCTTTCCGTTTGAGAATGATGGATTTGATGGTGACTCCAGGTGATCGCCAAAGATTTCCATTTTTTTTTTTATAACCCTACCTGACTTGTAATCCTCTATAACCTTGTCCCTGGCCTGTTTGGAGAGCCCCTTGGTCTTCATGGTGGGATGTATCTTGCTTCGTGGTGTTGCACGCTTTGCACCCTTCTGGTGCCGTTCAGAAGAGATGTGTCCATACTGACAGTGACAGATCACTTGGTTCTTAGATTGCACACAGGTGGATTCATTTCACAAATGATGTCATTCCAGAAGGAAATTGGTTGCACAGAACTTATTAGGGCTTCATAACAAAAGGGGGTGAGTACATATGCATATGCCATTTTTATGTTTTTTATTTCTTAAAATGTTTTTAATATATTTTTTGTCATGCACTTTGCTAACTTGCACTGTTTTGTGCAGAGAGCCAGAACATAAAACTCAGATTACAAATAAATAATAATTACATGTGTAATGTAAAAGATATGAAAAAAACAAGGGGGGTGAATACTTCTGCAAGCCACTGTAACTATTACAAACGTCTAGCGATGTGTGATGCATAGATGATGCGTTGGTTCTGGCTCACCGGGCTACTACTCTACGAGCACTTGCATTGATAATGGTACATACTGTTGGCACTAAAAGTACTATTTTTTGTACCACTACGGCGCAGGTTTGCAATCTCTCAGTGCTTCTAGTTTATTCATGAATTTAGCATTTCTTTCCACACATCGCACGCGACTAGAATGATCATTGGGTCTGGATTAAGCAGGCTCAAGTGCCTATCAAATCACATCGTGGGGTCCGCGTTGGCCGAGTGGTTATGGACACCGCACCTAACGCGACCCCATTCATGTTAGTGGCGCTGTGTCCAGGGGCGCCGCCAGGCGGGGAAAGGTGGTACTGATTCCAAGGGCCCGCAGCACGGCCCACGGCCCGTGGATCGCAATTAATAGACAATATAGGCCCAAAATTAGAATCTTTCATAGGGCCCAAAATTTCTGGCGGCGCCCCTGGCTGTGTCTACCGCAGCGTCCAGTGTCTCACACTCGTCGACTTGTCTGCAATGTCTACCCCCGATCTCTTCAACCCAGTTTCCCACTAATCCTATCCAATAAAGATGGAAAAACGGCGCTTACGCCGGAAAAAATAACTTACAATACTGTGATTACAAAAATAATCACAGCGCAGTAGGCGTGACAAGTGGCGTGGACGCCCACGTCTCAATTCGAACAAGGCTCGCCACAGTGCATCTGATTGGACCGCCCGAATTACGGCGACAATCTGATTACTTTACTTTTGGAGTACTTTTTTCACAAGTTACTTTCTACTTTTACTCGCGTAAATTTGAGCTTGATAAAACGACTTTTACCGAGATGTCAGCAATTTGCTGCTTGTTGCATTAACTTGGGCTTTAGCAACACCTGTTGGCGCCATATCTCTCTCTCCCTCTCGGGCGCTCTTTCTCTTGGTTTTTCTCTCTCATAGGCGCTCTCTCGCTATCTCTCGGTCTCTGTCTCGCTACTCGTTACATTAACTTGGCCTTTAGCGACATCTGTTGGGAACTGTTGGCACAAATGTTGGTGTCATATCTCTCTCTCCCTCTCGTGCACTTTCTCTCTCTCGGGCGCTTTCTCTCTTGCTATCTCTCGGTCTCCCTCTCTCTCTTGGTCTCTGTCTCGCTACTCGTTACATTAACTTGGCCTTTAGCGACACCTGTTGGGAACTATTGGCACATATGTTGACGTCATATCTCTCTCTCTCTCTCTCCCTCTCGTGCACTTTCTCTCTCTCGGGGCGCTTTCTCTCTCGCTATCTCTCCCTCTCTCTCGGTCTCTGTCTCGCTACTCATTACATTAACTTGGCCTTTAGCGACACCTGTTGGGAACTGTTGGCACATATGTTGACGTCATATCTCTCTCCCTCTCGGGGTCTCTCTTTCTCTCTCTCTCTCTCTGTACTCAGTAGTACCGAGAGTAGTTGCTTGAGTAACTATTTGGATGGTAACTTTTTACTTGAGCAATATCTTGCTGAGGTAACAATACTTTTATGTCGTCAGACTGCTGTGGTTCCCTGAAGACGGACATTCTCTGGCCAGAGTGGACACGCAGGCCGACTGCTTCCTCAACACCGCCTTGTGGCTGCAGCAGTATCTCTAGCCATGAGGCCTCCCTTCCTAGACGGTTGGAGTTGAATCGGATACCTCTGGCGTTTAAATGAGGTATCCGATCCGCCGACTCCTCCTAGACGCGCCGGGTGAAACTGCACTGGCACGAGGGAATATTTTCAATATTCGCTGGGCAGCGAATTCCGGTGGAAACGCGCTGTCAGTGATTTAATTTATTTTTATGATGTTTCTTGAATCAGTGGTGGAAAGTAACGAATTACATTTACTCACATTACTGTAATTAATTACTTTTTATGAGTCATTTGTAATTTTCTGAGTAGTTTTTGAAATGTGCATTTTTATCTTACTACTTTTTACTCGTTACATTTGAGTCCCCTCAAGTTACAAAATTACAAAACATATTGGTGGATGGTGAAAATGTTTAATTTGGGCGGAAAGTGGTGGGCCTGGTGAGCCAGAACCAACACGGTGTCCACGCATCGCTAGACGGTAGGGGTGCACTGGTCTGCATTCTTGGAGGGCATTTGTAGTTGAAAACTGTCAACTGAATATTGTTGAAAAATAATATTTAAAAAAAATTAAGCAAAGTAAAGATACTTTTACTCAATTACAATTTTTACAGTAATCTTTCCACCTCTGCTTTTGAATACACTAACAATCACTAAATTAATCTCATACACACAATTCAATGAGGACGTTGATTGAACGCAAGTCGACACTTTTTCAATCAGTCTGTTTATTCGATGACATCCACTGCGATGGGTCGTGAACATTTACATCATGCAACAAAAGAGAACATCACAATACGACTAGCGTTAAATAAATGATCCACAACGGGAAGCGCGTCCGCTACTGACATTTACACCAAGAAAATAAATAAAACCTTTTTCACACTGATGCACTGATGATGTGGAACCGTTTTATAAATAAATATACACTCCTCATCACTATCGTACATTATCTCGGCATTGAAGTACAATAAATAAATACTTTACTATGTATATATATATTCTGTCTGCTCTATTGTGTATATTGTACTGTTTGTATGTCGGTTCATGTCACAGTGTTGTGTGCTCTTGTGGTCTTCAACCCGTAGTTTATATACTATAATTAATAGTATAATAATTAATAAATAATGTACAAGTTATACCAGCCTGGCGAGCCCGAACGAACGAATCGTCCACGCTAGACGATGTGGGACGCGTGGACGATGCGTTGGTTATGGGTCGCCAGGCTAGTATAACTTGTGTCGTAAAAAAAACTTTGAGGTTGAACAAAACGTCCAGAGCGAGAGCGCCGGCCTGCGAGAGCATCAGCATTTCTAGATGGGATGAAATGTTTTTGTAGCAAATAGCTTTCTGTCAAGATGTGAAGTTTAAACACATGCACATGAAGCAAAAGGAGTAGAAACAGGGTGAGATGCAGAAATAACCAACTAGAACAAGCCGAGCTCACTGTATGTTCAGGTTTTTTTCCTGCTACAAGGTTTCACTTTTTAATGTTTACTTTTTAAATACCCTGACATTTTCAAGTTATTTTGTTCTTTTTTCGTTAAATTAGTTTTTCGTTATTATGCAGTGGTCCGTTTTCATGTAAACAATAAAGCAACTGTTGGGAATTACTGTTTCAAATAGTACAATGTAAAGTGTACTGAATTGGTACTTATTTACACTGAATAAAGATTAGCGTGGCGAGCCAGAACCAACTCAACGTCCACGCATCTCCCATCGCTATACTGGGATCGTATCGCCGTCTAGCGATGTGCGATGCGTGGACGATGAGTTGTTTCTGGTTCACCAGGTTAAATAAAGACGTGAACTCTTCGAAGGCCCGCTAGGTGTAACCGAAGCATTTGACGACTTGGTGGTACAATGAGGTTGTGGAACAAATTAAGCAAGCATCGGAAGTGATCATGTGAACAACATGCACGAATCTTAAAAAAAAACATCTAGTTTACGAGCAACACATCGACGCTCTTCAACGATGGGAAGTAGTTATGACGCCTGGCCACCAGAGGGCGCGGAGCTCATACCGTTAACCATGCTGCACTATTTGAATGGAGGAAAAACATAATTTCCCATTCATTAAGTACATTAAAGACACCAACTCGAGTTTGTCACTACCAGTGGTGGAAAGTAACGAATTACATTTACTCATGTTACTGTAATTAATTACTTTTTGTGAGTATTTTGTAATTAAAAAGAGTATTTTTTTAAATGTGTATTTTTTATTTTTACTCAAGTACATTTTTACCTTAGTACTTTTAACTCATTACATTTGAGTCTCCTCATGTTACTGTTTACAAAACATTGGGCGGAAAGTTGAAACCCCTGTGCAGCCGGGCAAGCCAGAACCAACGCATCGTCCATGCATCGCACATCACACAAAGGTGTAATTTGAATATTGATGAAAAATATATTTAAAAAACAACTTCTGCTGATTTATGACTTGGCTTTTTTATTATTAAATAATTGAAAGTAACTTTTACTCATTTTACTCATTAAAATTTAAGCAAAGTAAATATACTTTTACTCAATTACAGTTTTTCAGTAGTCTTTCCACCTCTGGTCACTACTGCCTCAAAAGAGGCACAGAGCTAGCCTGGCGAGTCAAACCAAACGAATCGTCCACGCGTTGCTCGAAACACAGTGACACGAGTGAGCGAGCCACGCGTGAACGACTCATTCGTTCTGACTCACCAGGCTAGCACAGAGTAACACCTCTGTCATTTCTGAAATGTGCTTGCTACATCAATTTGTACAACAAATACGAAAATACACATCGTAACCATGCAAGGTGTACACCTATTCATTCACTATACTTCATCATACTTTAAGTTCCAAAACGGTTGGAGTCTTGGCTATATTTGAGTATTGCATCCAGAATTTTCCTTACGATGGGCGGTCTATTTTTTACAGTCATAATTAAGTATCTGTACTTTTAGAAGTACTTTTTCTGTGAGTACTTTTTACTTCCACTCAGTAATTTTTAACAAAAATATCAGTACTTCTACTCCTTACTTTTCCCAAAACGGCATAATTACTTTTTATTTTATTTTTTTCCTGCAACGACATGGTAGGACTACATGTATAGCGAGAATGAGTCAGTAGGGCGCGGTACTCGGTAATGCACTGAGTACAGTAGCAGTTAATACGTTGTTTTCATTTAGTCTCTGGGTGGGCACCTAAAAAAATATATTGCCTGTAAAGTGTTAAGGAAAATGTAGGTTTTTACTTCGTACTTTATACTTTCAAAAATACTTTTTTTCAGCCTGTACTTTTTACTTACTTGAGTAGATATTTAGATCAGTACTTTGTAGTCTTGTTGTCTTTGTTGTTTTCTTTCTTACAAATGTATTTTACTCGTACTCAAGTATGTAATCCTGGTACTTTTACCATCTCTGTTTACAGTACAATTCTGAAATTAGATATCTCTCTAACAGAATACATCTTATACTATATAAGCATATAACACCCAGACCAACTCAGTGTTATTTGTCAATAACCTAGAATCTTGTTATGATTATGTAACCAGCACTCAAAAAAATAAATATACCTTTTACCCAAGGGACGATATAATCCCCTCTCTCAGCGTTGTATGGAGAAGAACAATATAATTATAGAGACTCAGAGAATTGATGATGAAACATGCAGCTAGTTCTTTATCTACACATCGACGAGCCGGGGGACCCATATTCAAACCACTAGGGATGGGGAGTACAAAACAAACAAGTATTATTGCGTCTATTTTTGAGTTGAATAAAAACAGAACAGGTCCATGTTGTCTTTTAATTTCTTCTCTTGAATTAGAGCATGCCGCCCAAGCCTGTGTTATGTTGTTTGTTGTTGCAGCCAGCGAGGCGTCGGCGTGTTGTGGGCGGAGCCTGACTTGCGTCCGTCTTGTGGAAAGAATTGCGGCGTCGAACGAGAAACACTTCTCAACTTTCTCTTGTCGGTCCGGTCAGTTGTTGTTCATGATCCACCAAGAGGCTGTACGGGGGGGGGATCAATCAACCGTTCAGTAGTGTTAAACAATACACAGTCCAGTAAGTCCCATTCCACAAAGTCCTGCCACGTTTTACTTCAAACTGTGCACTACAAGGGATTATCTAATGAACCTCACTGCTAGGGGTGTAAATCAAACCCATCAGGGCGATTCCATTCAGTATCGATTACCCAACTGATTACCAAAAATGAATCCATTTTGATTACCCAACGATTCTATTTTTTCGGTACTCAAGAATTCACAATTCGATACGATTCGATTTCGATATGCAAGTTATTACCATATTTGAGTGAACAACGGTCGTTTTCGTTACAGCAGAGATGATCTTATACTGTCTTGCTGCTAGAGTGTGTGTGTGAGAGAGAGAGCGAGAAAGGGAGAGAAAGATGGAGGGAGGGAGAGAAGGAGGTAATGACGGCTCCAACACTAAATGTGTTCCTGGTGGAGAGTACCTGGGAGGAGCATCGTGGACACGATCTCCGGCTGCTCCAAGGAATCGATGAGACAGCGCTGGAACGTTTTACTGATGGGAGACTGCAGGTAGCTAGGAGGAGAGACAGGGGGATGCGAAGTAATACATTACATTTACTCTGTTACAATTCCTGTGTGTACTTTTTTACTTAAGCGAAATCCGAAAATGAACAGAATTTTATTAGGAGCATAAACAGAAACTAAAGATTTCTTCAACTGTTCCGGAACAGAAACAGAACATTATGAAATCCACAAAAACAGTTTTCGTTCCATATATATTTGAACATATCCTATGTCTGGGAGACTATTTCACTGTCAGTCATCAAGCCCCATGCATCTGGGGCTCCATCTTGTGGACAGACGAGGAAGTGAATGTAATGGCGTTTTAAACACGGATTTCATCTTAATACAGTTGCACTGACGTTTGAAAGTCCACCAAATATTTTTTTTGTATGAACAATAACTAAACTTAACATTACACAATATGAGGAACTTTAAGAACGAACAACATTTTTGCGTTCCGAACCGGTTCAGGACCAATATTTTCGTGGCGGAACGGTTCCGAGAACGAAAAGAGAGACCTGCCTGAACCCTTCAGAATGGAACGTTTCAAAAATAATTCCGTTTTCAAGCCCTGTTCAAAAGTCTTCAGAGCGAAAACACAGGAATTAAGCAAAAAACACATTCCAAACAGCACCGTTTCTATCCACCTTTGTAAAATGTTAAAACAGTTAAATATTGTCTTTTGTTCTGCTTGTGCACTGTCAAAATCAAATTACAGCGGACAGCAACGTCAAAATAGAAACTAAAAAATAACTAAAAAGTTCATTTTGGGGAACCACTTGTTCATAGTTCATAATGATGACCTGTGAAAGATGAATGAACAAATTCATTTTACAAGGACTGAACTGAAATTTGAAGTTCATGTTGTTTTCCGATTTCAGATTTGTTTCTGATTTTTGAAAGAAAAACATTTTTTGGGGGAATTTTTTGCAAACTTTGCCCCTTTTGTATAATTACTCTTTTATGAATAGAACATGTAATTCATGTATTTAATTGTTTTGTATTTATCTAAATCCTTCCAAATATTGAAATATAATGTCTTCATTCAAGTTGCCGTACCGTAACTGAATATTCAGATTTAATGATTTACATATGTAATAGGCCATTTGATTTACAAATCGTTTTTTGTACAGCCCTCCCCCGAATAGTCCCCCACTCACCTTTTTGCTCATCACAGGCTCTTCTCCATCGCCGGTGGCTTCCAGAGCTGCAGCACTGGCGCGCGTTTTAGGAGCCACGCGTGTGACTGTGCGCGTGATCCCTCCGGTTGAAGTCTTGATGGTTTTGATCCGGACTTTCAGAGGCCGGCCTGCCGCACCTACGGCAGTGACTCCGCCCGCTTCCGCAGGAGCGGCGTCAGACTGCGGCGCGCCTCCGTCATCCACCTCCATCGTGTCATTCTGGTTCGGCTGCTTCTCTTGGCCGCTGGGCCTCGGCAAAGCCTCGACACAGTTGCTGACCTCCATTTCCTCCTCCTCTTCCTTGGGTTCACGAAGGTCTGTTGGGGGAAGAGTTGTGGCAGACAGTTTGTTGACCGTACTGACGGCAACTGAGGAAAGCCCGCTCTTTGGCGTCTCCGGCGCAAGGCTCTCCGGCGATTTGCAGCTCTCAAGCTGCTCGGGTTTGTGAGGTTCACCAATTCCCTCGGTGGAAGGGGGTTTATTGGCACACTTTGGGTGGGCTGCGTCGCCAACTAGTGACCCTGATGCGACGGAGGAGGCCTCGCCAGAACCACGTCGACCTGATGGGGAGCTAGGGCTCTCCTCATTCAACAACGCAAGATCACTTGAATCTCCAGCATCCTCTACATCCTCAGACTTCTGTGGTCTGAAACCAGCAGTTTTAGTGCCACCGTTGAACGACTCCGTTGGTGGTGGCGTTGTTTTTGTCGCAAGAAAGAACGGCGCGGAAACAATGCCCGAGTTGGTGGTGAGGGGCAACGATAATGAAGGCGAGGACAAAGAGGCGGTCAGGGGTAGCTTGTCTGAGCGGTCGTTGTCGTGCAGCTGCTGCTGTAACATCTGCATCTTGCGAGCACGACCCACGGGGTCGGCCGCGCTAGACGTCACCAGGGGTTTGAGTCGGTTAAAGATGTTCGCGCTTTGCTTTGGCATTTTCTCAGGGTCAATTGGCCATGGGGAGCCATTGGCTTGTTGGCTCTGGCCCGCCCCGAAGCCATTACGATTGAGGCTGTCCGAAATGCTCAGCGGTGTGTTCGGTGCCATGACGTCGATGGGACTTTGATCACCACTGCTGTCGCCCGCTGCTTCTGCCCGGACTTTGTTCTTGACAATCACGCTGACGATCGGCGGATCGACAGTCTGCACGTTGTCCGATGGGCTGGAGGACACGTCCACCGCGGCGCCGTCCGGTTTAGCAGATTCGCCTGCATCGTCCGGGGCAGACTGGATGGCCTCTTTAGCATCGATGTCGGGGATGTCAAACGCCGCAAGGAGGTCATCGAAATCTGGCGTCTTCATGTCCCCCATACCGGGATCAAATCCTACACGTGAAGCACACACATTATGAACATATCCGCAAATGATCGGCACATTCAAATTGCACAATAAAGGCCGGTCTAAACCTTTAGGGTAGAGCTATCATGGCTTTAGCGCCACTCTGTGCTAGTGGAAGAGCAGCATAGGAAATGTTGAAATATATAGAGAACAGAAAAAAAAACTTTTTTAACCGGTTTTGTGGATTTCATAATGTTCCGTTTCTGTTCCGGAAGAGTTGAAGAAATCTTTTCGTTTCGGTTTCCGCTCCTCATAAAATTCTGTAACATTCTGTTTGTTTTCGTTTTTCGTTTCTTTGAACCAGTTCGAAGCCCTGATTTGCACACAAAAAAATTGTAAAAAACGCACCCGGCCGCCATCCGCTGATAATATTTTATTTATTTATATATTTATATATTTTTTAAGTTATTTTTTCCGGCATTAGCGCCGGTTTTCCATCTTTATTGGACAGGACTAGTCGGAAACTGGGTTGGAGAGATCGGGGGTAGACATTGCAGACAAGTCGACGAGCGGAGTCAAACTTGCAACACTGCGGACGCTGCGGTAGACACAGCGCCACTAACATGAATGGGGTCGCGTTAGGTGCGGTGTACATAACCACCTGG
>OMKY01145855.1:0-10129 GCA_900302395.1 Bregmaceros cantori
ATATTTGTGTGGGCGTGTGTTGGTCTGTATAATAAATAATTATTTCCTATTCGCACATGTTCATTAACATAAAATTGTCTTCCCCCTACAGCCTCCAACAATGCTTGCGCGGTGGCTGTGTGCGAGTGTGACAAGGCGGCTGGGCAATGCCTTGCGGGTGCTGCCCAGAGCTACAGCAACCGATTCAAGGGTTATGACAAGAGGAGGAACTGTTGACAAATAAATGAAAAAAAATTATGAAGCAAACTAATTGTACACGTTTTTATTGAGAATGTTCAGTACGTTCATTGAAAACCAAGCTCTCGCTTCCTTTATCACGTAGAAGGACGTTCAGTATCGGAATCGGCTTTAGTCACCATTTGCACAAACATAGTAATACATACACATGGAATTTAGGTTGGGAACAGTATGCTATGCTATGCTCGGCTAGCAGTTAACATATTGTAATGATAGGGTGTCCCCACGTGGAAGAGGCCAAGCTTGGCTGCTTGCCAAGCGTCATCCAGATCGTATATGTATACAGCGCTGTCAGCGGCACCTCACTCACTAAGGGTTTTGTGCCTAGCACCCCCGTTCACTACAATATGACCACCGTATGGGAGTTGTTCGCAGGATATGTTGACATCATTAGGGATTGTTCTCTATACATACTTCTAATATAGGGTTAAAACGTGGGCTTTGAAAATATGTTCATACTGGCACTTTCTAAACTTGTCAGAGCCCATAACCCCCATATTTCGACTGCCGGCAGCTTCAAAAGTCCCGCCCTTCACGGCAATGGGATGACGTCACGCGCGCTGCGTCTACTTTAAATACAGTCTATGGTCAGCCCCCTGTATTTCGCGAGAAAACTCGTATATATTGGGCTACAGCCATAGACTGTACAGTCTATGGCTACAGCCTACTGTGAAAGTTGTTTTTTCTTCACCAAATTCATCATAGGAAATGCATTATTCTGTACAAGCAACAGTAACTGAAGAGTTCCCTATAACTTGAGGAATTAATTTCTCAACACTTTATGTGAAAATGTAGCCCAAATCACCAGTACAAAAAATGTATTTCGAGGTGTGTTCACCCCGCCGCCATTTCTGCCCTTGGAGCCACTGACCCTTGAGACTTTCTATTGCATGTCCCCGCTTTACAAATACTTCGGTTTTAACGCGCGCCATGACGCATGTGCCGGCGCTTTATCGTAGATGGTCATCTCGCGAGATTCCGGCGTCTTGGACTCGTGGGTGTCTGGATTTGCTGCGTGTGACGTGTGGGTGTGGTGACAGTTTTATTTCTATAGTTGTATGTGATCGGTGGTTGTTGCGGTGGAGCGCTCGGTGAGTTGGGTATGGCGGAGGTGTTCTCTGGCCGACCGCTGCTCAACAAGGAAGGAGACTTGGTGGATCCGGAGGCGGCTCTCCGCAACAAGGTGACAGCCGGGTCTACTTCGAAGTTATTATTTATATTATTATTTTTTTGATTAAATCTTCAGCTGGGCTCTGTGATTTCAGGTAGGAAAATAAAAAACGCCAAGACTACAAAGACTAAATGGCATGAAAGTGGCTGAATTCCCTGTCCAAAATGCACTTTTAACATTCGCTTGAATCTTTGTACTGCATTAATATTCTGTTGTTAAATTATTGTTGCACCCCCATTGAATTGGGTTGTACACTTGTACCTAATAATTGCAATTGGATCAGCAAACCCTACCAATATGTTTATTATTGCAATGTATTTGTCATTGTCACATTGTCTTTATGCCAATGCGCCCTTTTGCGCAAGACAGCCCAAATTCCTCTCAATGGGTTGTGACGACGATCTTGCATACCTGCCTCTTTGCGTCTTTGGTATGTCATTGAGTGGTCATCGTAAAGCGCTTTGAGTACCACTAAGTGGCGGAAAAGTGCTAAATAAGTCCAGATATTATTGAACGTGCCTATTCTACCCGTTTCTTCCTCCTCCCATGCAAGGTGGTAGGGATCTACTTCTCTGGAAGCTGGTGCCCGCCCTGTCGGGACTTCACCCCCATCCTCTGTGACTTCTACACAGAGCTGGTGGAGGAGTCCGAGCCGCCAGCTCAGCTTGAGATCGTGTTTGTGTCTTCCGACCACACCAGCGACGACATGGTGGAATATTACCACGACATGCACGGAGACTGGCTGGCACTTCCTTGGGCGGACCCCTTCAAATAGTCAGTACCCCGATAGGTAGTAGGATTTGAACATTGTAAAGTCTGTCAACGCCAGCGATGGCAAAAGTACACAGAATTCTAAATTCTTACTCGAGTAAGAGTAATATACATTTGTAAAAAAGAAAAAAAGAAAAAAAAAACAACTCATGTAAGACTACAAAGCACTGACCCAATTAGTCATTTGGGTCTAGTATAGCCTGGCTATACCTGTATAGCCTGAGGAATGTACTCCAGAAGTATTTTTGAAAGTAAAAAGTACAAAAAATATATTTGAATATAAAAAAGCACACTTTTCAATGCAGTTTTATCAATATTAACAAAGACTAATTTACTTTACCTCTGGCATCATGGTGCCAGACATTGAGATGAATATCTGAAACATCAACAACAACAACAAAGTGCTATCCCTGTATTGGGAAAAGTAAGGAGAAGTACTCGTATTTTTGTTACAAATCTACTGAGTAGAAGTAAAAAGTAGAAAAAAATAGAAAAAAAGTATTATGTTCTTGTTCTCTGGATACTCCATCACAAGGGGGGAGACCCAAAATCTCACTTTTTGAGCAGTATGACACATTCCAGTTTACAGTTTTGCACACAAATGTTTTGCTTACATTCCCTTAATCAATATAATATGATGGAACTAACTGTATTTTATGTGATGTATATATAACATATTTTTTTCAATTGCAAACAGAATAATGCAATGTATGGAAAAGTACATCAGTATTCATAAATGAAAGCTAAATAATTCATAATCTAGTCTGTTAGAAAATAATTGGCAGTTTGGCACTGAAAGGGTTAACACAACTGCAGTATGTCTAGATGCCAAGACAGCTACTACTGCTACTCGCAAAAATATTGATAGATATTTGCTCTTGGAATCCAAACTGACAATTCATCCAGGCACATGTACTCTCTACTTTCCGAATCTTGCAGCTCCCTGGCACCATCTTTGTGTCGTATCTATCTGGCTTAATTTACCAACCACTCCATGGCACAAATTTGCCTCGCCTCTTTATTGGCCTGGTCGGAGGGGTAAAAAAAATAAATCCAGAGGGAAGATACATATTTGCTTGATGTGATCAAGAAGACGGAGTAACTCTTTAAGAATAGCAACTAATGGTTACACATTTACCACATTATGAAAGTGAAATGAATGATGACGGAGTTACTTCTTAGATTAGCATGGTAAGGTACGTAGGTCCAAAGTCCAGGAAAACGTTTCCCTTTTAAATCAAACATTCTGATATCTCACTACAGAGCTGCAACTGATTAATCGATGATAATCGATTATTGAATTAATCGGCAACTAATTTGATAATCGATTAATCGACAGCCATTAATCGTTTCCTTGTTTGGTCACTCCGCTGCTTAAATGTGTTGAATATGTTGTTCAACGTTTGCTATATCAACAATGTTTCATGTTAATAATAATTACAATTTTGTGCGCCGCAGTAGCTCAGTCTGTTAAGAGTGAGTACAATACGAAGCACACAAGTGCCATTATGTGTGGCACGCAGAATCGTGGGTTCACTTTCCTGACATCTTGCCGCATGTCTCCTCCTCATTCTTCACCCTTTTTCCAGCCAATCCTGAATAAAGCTCTGAATGGGGTGCAAGCAAATACAAATTTTCCAATATCAAAGAAAAAAAGAAAAGATTAATCAATTAATCGCCTGAAAAGATAACCGATTGAATCCATTATCAAAATAATCGTTAGTTGCAGCCGTATCTCATTATCTCAAGGAGGGGGGAATGCCCTAATGTGGGCCCTTTTTTGTAGCTTCCTAAGGTGGAACAGTGAAATTAACAGTTGACCTCAATCTTAGACACATTACCATAGTTAGCTTGTACCATAGTTTCACTGACATTCATTAGTTTAGGGAGGAGCCAAGGCCACTGGATCTTGGATGTCCCACATTAGGCAGTGGCCCACTCGAAGGCAATCCGCCCTATTGCAGACTGTGCAACATTTCCATTTTAGAATGACCAGAAGATCCTACACTTACGCACTAGCTTATAACATTTTTAACTCAAGCTTACTTGACATTGACATTTGGAAGGAAGACTGACATAACAATGAAATGATTAACTCTAGCATGTTGCTCAGCCTGTTTACCCACACATTTTCATTGATTTTTAAAAATTATTTAAACAACTTTTCCCAGCATTTTTTTTTTTCACGAGCGAGTTTACGAGTCCGTCTACGCAGGAAAAATGGCCGCTAGCCGATCGCGTCACTTCCCGCCGGCGGAGCTGTAACGTCAGCACGTCCCATTCAACGTGAAGGAAGACAAAGATGGCCGTTTTGAAGCTCCGCTGGCCGGGTAGAACATTTTTAAAACTTTGCAGACCGGCAAACACGCTGAGCGTCCCCGTGCAGCGATAGGGGATTCCCTCAGCTGGGACAAACTCGGCTCAAATGCTCAGCATGGAAAGTTGACTGGTGAAGAGTAGAAGCCATTTCTCTTTACCAATCTTTCACATTTCCACTTTCACACACACACATTTACATGCAGATTTTTAAAAATAGAATTTAGAAGAATGTGTAATTAGGTAAGGTCTAGTTGACCTGCTCCAGTCAGTGCCCCCCGGCCAAGGCACTGGCTCAGGATCATGGAGTTGGCCCCCCGGCACTGCGCTGGGGGAGCAATTTCACAATACAGGAAGCGTGATGAGTAACATTGGCACCATAACAATGAAATGCAGTACAGTACAATGCAAAAGTAATTTGTATCATGAAATGCATGTTCTGGAATACTGGTCATTCTTGATGTGCTGTGCTGTGGATAATGGGTTATTTTGCAGCAGTCAGGCTAATTGCGCTAACAGGCTTATACAACACACTCGGCAGGTTGGCCTCGAGGGATTAGCTCTGGGGATTTGCAATGGGGTGGCACGGCTGTTGTGTTGGGGAAATATTCGAGGCTTGTGTTAAATATGAACCATACGTAGAGCTGCACAATTTAAAAAATAAAATCCTGATTTATTTATTTTTTGTTTCCAATAGGGATGTCAAAAATCTGTTTAACGATTTTTATCGTTAGATTACTTAGTCGCTTTATTTGGACTTTATTGGTGTACTTAATACTAGCGCCATGCGCATAGAAAATGTGTGAGATTGTTTGGTATGTACTGTGTTGTAGAAGTAGGTGCGCTGTCAGCACTGAAGTGTATGGAATGTTGGATGCGCTGCTGATTCCACGCACTGCCCACCACCATACCACTGCAAAGTCACCCTTCAAATTTGAGAGATTTTGGTGGAGTGCTGCGGCAGTTGTGCGTGGAACAGACAAAGAGACAGACGTTTCCTGAATGATTAGGTAGATGGTGCAGGGCACACTTCACTCTGCTCTGCTCTGACGCCCTACACAGGCTGCTCTACCGAAAGTGTGCTTCATTAGAGCAGGACATGGTGGATCTGTCTGTGCTTAAACCCAACTGTAAATGGGCTACAACATTAAACAACATTAAAAAAAAATAATAATAATGTGTTATTGGGTGAACACTGTGCTCCGCAGTGAACTGCGACAGCGATACAACATCACGGCGGTGCCCAAGCTGGTGGTGGTCAAGGAGAGCGGAGAGGTCATCACGGAGAAAGGACGCAAGCAGATCCGAGACAAAGGCCTGGCATGTTTCCGCTCCTGGTTAGAGGCCGCCGAGATCTTCCAGAACTTCCATGACTGCTGAGAAATCTTTCGTAACCTCCAAAGCTGCTGAGAGATACTCTTGATTTCCTATCGCTGCCAAGATCTTCCAGAACTTCCACAGCTCCTGAAAGATCATCCGGAACTTCCATTCCAAATTGCAATTCATTATGAGTAACTTTTGACCATAAGGGATTGCCTTTAAAACGTGAGCGTCCTAAACCTGGACTTCGCATGATGATGTTAATTGGAAATTGATTAACCAACTGTTAACTTGTTCAAAAACTCCTACAGCGGCAAACGTATTAATACTAAAAAAGAAAAATCTGCTTTGATGTCTGAAGGTCCACCAAATATTTTCCATAAATTATATCTGAGGGGAAGAAGAGAATGTTGTGGTTAGAATTTTTTACATTCTAAAAATATATCTCTTGACGGTAACTATGTTTTCTGTAGGACCTTTGAGGAAAGGGTTCATACTTTTTTTTTTTTTTCACAGGTCACTTGCGTGCATGCTTCTTACTCGGTATAAAAGGGATAATACCTCTATCTCCCAATTTTTTTTTGCAAATTCTTTGCAAAATAATTGGATTCTTATGAAATGGATATGAATCCTGAATTAATGTAGATTTCTTATTGTTTTAACATTTGTTGTAAAGTTATTACAATGTGTTCATTGTGTGGATATGTAACTACAATCACTATGCAAAATGCTCACTTCCTTTATGCTGAATATGTACATTTTCTTTTCACAGAAATGTAATCTTTGTAGACATACATACAATGGTCCCTAATTCCATAAGGCTAATATAGCACATGCTACTAGTTTATATTAAACATTATTTGTATATACTATACTACTATTAATAGGCATGGCGCTTGAACAGTGTCATTCTTGACAGTTTTGCATATGTATATACCTATGTTGACTTCCAGTCCAGTACTTTGTTTTGGAGGAAGCACATATAATATAGACAATTTATGATGGACTTTTTATATGCTAGGTTTATATAAATGTTACAATGAGCTCATGTACTGTTCATTCTATAAATACTCACAAAAAGTGTGTCTTGCCATATTGTGTTTTACTGTTTTCTCATCGATTGTCTAAGAGGGTCTCTGAAATGGTGAAATGGCGAGGGTCTGGAAAAAATGCAGTATGAATCTTCAGTGGCATTGTTCTTTAAGCCGAGCTTCAATAGAGCTGTAGGGTTGTCATGGTGTGGAATAGACACTGTGATCCCCGGGAGCCTCGTTACCATTAGTTAGGACTCGTCATCATTAAGGCTTGTGCAGGCTAGCACGGTCCACATAATTGGCTTTGATGTTTATGCTCCATGTATTTAGCATGTAGGGTGGATGGCCCTGAAGTCGGCCACTGCCTAATGTGGGACACCTAAGATCCTCCCTAAACTAATGAAAGTCAGTGAAACTATGGTAAAAGCAAACATGCGAATGTGTCTTAACATCAAGTTCAATTGTTCAAATCAACATTTCACTTCCACTTGAATGTCCCAAAATGTGAAGCTGCAAAAAAAGGGCAATCCAAACTTTAGGGCAATCCACCCTACATCTCTCATAACCAGAGGTGTAGTCACTAGAGTGCCACTCAAGTGAGTCAAGTCCCAAAACCTGAAGTCTAATTCAAGTCCAAATGTAACGGGGGTGAAACAGTCTTATATAACAGACAATCTGGAAACTGAGCACCTGAACCCACAGCCTACAGCTGCACAGCCGGTAGTTATAGGCTTTGACAGGTTTACGTGCGAAACACTGGGGGGACTATTTTGTCCCGCCCTTCTGTTGGTCACTTACGTTGCCTGTATGTATGTACGTGAAGACTGGTAGTGGTCTGTGACTAGTTACACATCAGCCCCTTGCTTTGTTCACCATTTTACAGTATTGATGAAATACAGTCAAAATCTGACTTGAAGTTACTCACCAAGTGGTCACATGTTCTTCTGGACCAATAGGCTGGCTGATTCTACTAGTAGTTCCAAAAAGAATGAGAAAATGGAACGGGTTGCATGGGTTATTAAATCATGCATTTGTGGGTCACAGATCCGCACGAGAGCATTTGGGTGTGGAATAGCACATCGCAAGTTACCACCATCCTTTTTAAATAACCCTATAGATGTGTGCTCCCACCGAATATACGTGTTGAAAAATAGCCAAATAAATGGCACCGGAAGTGACATTCAGTCGTTCAGATGACAAATTTAACCGGAAATACACACCGGACTCGTCTATAGGGTGGTTTATATAGGGTGCATCTGAGTTTAGTAAGTTGGTGCTGGTTTCCCCCATGATGCATTGCATGATTGTTTGGCTGTGTTATGTGTTCAAGATCTTGCAGCAACCCTTGGTCCTTTTCACACCTGTCACACAAGTGGTGGTCGAGTCAACTCCAAGTATAGCAAACCTCAAGTCAATTTAATTTTCGAGTCACTTTTAGTTGAATATGATCAAATATTGTGTACAAAGTATTTCTAAAAACAAGTGTAATAATGAAAGAGGTTCTCTATTATTTTGGAAAAAACACTTCTTGTGGCACGAAAAGAGTTGTTGGACTGCATCCAGGTGGAGGCAGATTCATTAGTCTGTATCATGTTCAGCAGTGATCAAAGCAGCACCTTTACCATGCAGTTCAAAATAGTAAATGTAATTAACTGAATGTAATTAGTTTCATACTGTTGTACTGACATAATTAGGTAGTCACTAGAGTTGGTGAATCAATTAGTTTTCCACACATGATTTTCTATAAACTGCAGCTGTTTAACTCATAATATCGCCTGAAGCCATCTTGAATGTAATACATTAAAACCAGTTGGAACACATGGAGCTTTTTGATAGAACTGGTTGATTAAAGCTAAAAGATGCAGTTTGGTGCCTGGATAGGCCCTAACAGAACACAGTTGAAGGAATGACACAGGGAGGCAGGATGACTGGGAGCATTGCAGCACCGCAAGCCAATAGAAACGTCCTCCGAGCACATAACACGGAGCACACGCCCACTTTTGGGCCAAGCTATTTCACCACAACACAGGCGAAAGTGCACGTCCTACCTATGAGTGTGGGACAAGGTGAGTTCGTATATAACGGCACCACAGCAGACTACATTATGAGTTGAACACCTGCAGTTTATTGCGAGTTATAAATTGTTATTGTTGTTATTTTAAGCAGAGATGGCAAGTAGCGAAGTACAAATACTTAAGTACTGTACTTAAGTCGTTTTTTCATGTATCTGTACTTTAAGTACTTTTTTCTCTGATTAATTTTTACTTGTACTCAGTAGATTTTTTACTGAAATATCGATGCTTCTACTTCTTACTTTTCCCAAAACAAGCTCGTTATGGGCCTGTATTATGGGAGACAGCCATTAGATGTCGCCGCTGAGCAACTGAAGTGAAAGAGTGGAGTGATGCGGTGTAATTGTGTAAACCCTCAGTTACTCGTGTTTATGCTAGGCTAGGATTTTAGCAATGTATTCAAACATTGTAAAAATAGCATTGAGAAAGTCCATTTTACTTTGTACTTTATACTTTCAAAAATACTCTTTGAGTACTATAGTAGCTATCTTTTATCAAATTAGCCACTCGGCAGGAAGTCTGGGCTGTATTACGCGCCGAAAATAAACGAAGAATTAAATAATTAAGAATTAAACAAACAAAAAATCGCTCCCTATATGGGGCGCACGCCATTTTGTAGGGGTGTCCGAATTCTCCATGTACCCTATATAGTGCACTGAAAGTATCCCACAATGCACCGCAAAAAGTAGTGAGCATCGGATGTAGCCTAGACAAAGCAATATAAACCATAATGCATTGCGAGACGTTTTAAAAATGACCTAAACTTTTAGAAAATGGCGCGGCGGGAGTAAATAGCGACCGACCACGGCAAATAATTATAAATATAAGTACTTTTGACTTTTTGCGATGATTTTTTAAATTTTATATTTTTATTTTTTGTAATTATAATGTATGATCATTTTCAACGGCGCAGACTCTAGTGTCCGAAATCAGCCATAGACGAGTTCGGGGGGGATCCTGACTGTAATTCATCAATACCTACACAAAATTATAAACGGAGCGAGCGGATGACGTGTTTACTGGTCACAGACGACATCTAGTGGTCGGATTTTTAACTGCCGTGCGTCTTGTGTGTTTTGTCTGCTCGGTTCCTCTGTCAAGTACCTGCGCTTCCATAGGCTACCATTAGGCACCGGAAGTGTGTTTCTCCCGACGGGACAAAATGCCAGCCTCCTGTATTTCGAGTCGACACTTGTATCAATACTTTG
>OMKY01145858.1:0-10174 GCA_900302395.1 Bregmaceros cantori
AGAGCGAGAGGGGGGGGGAGAGAGAGAGACAGCGAGAGTGTGAGAGAGAGAGTGAGAGAGAGAGCAAGAGAGCGGGGGGGGGGGGGGAGAAGGGGAGGGAGGGGGGGAGGGCGAGGGAGGGAGGGAGGGGGGTGAGAGGGGGGGGGTGGGAGGGAGGGAGAGGGGGGGGGGGGGGGGGGGGAGGGGGGAGATGGAGAGAACCAGGGAGAGAGCCAGAGAAGGAAACATTTGATAAAACTGAATGAGAAATGGTATGAATTATAATATGAATTATGTGCACAGCACGTTATATGACTAGGAATCAGCCATGAACAGTTTACACACAAACACACACACACAAACACACGCACACACACAAACACACACACACACAAACACACACACACACACACACACAAACACACACACACAAACACACACACATACAGACACAAACACACACACACAAACACACACAGACACAAACAAATGCACACACATGGGTGAATGCTCATAAGAAGACACAGATACGCAACCACAAACATACAGAAATATGCACACAAATAAACACACACGTGCATTCACACATGATCAATTGGTTCTTTACTTTACTTTATTTATTTCGTCATCCATTCATGTACAGTGAAATTCTTCCTCCACATTTAACCCATCCCTGAGGAGCAGTGATTAGGTGCAGTACCTCTATCAGACCACCAGAGAGTACCATACACCGCCTCTGGGGCCCGAGAAGGGAGCGTATAGCTGCGGTGTATCCCGCATTTATAGAAGATTTTGTGAAAAATGACCACTTTTCTGTGATACCCGCCCCTGTTCTGGGTTAGTTGCACTTGCAACAACAACAACCGTGATGCTGGTGGCGTTGTAATGGTCATTCTGTAAAACTAGCGCTGCTAGTGATAGCAACTGCGCTGGGAAAACGTCGACCTGTTTTCTCTGCTCTAGCTCACTCCTTCTCTCCTCACTGGCGACTCATTTTCTCTGCAGTGAAATTGATGTGAATGAGTCATCCATTCCAGCCTTCGACAGCTGCTAGAGGGGTTGATTAGATGAATGAGTAGATTCTTTCGTCGGAACGTCCCGGCTGCTATAGCCCCTTTTCCACTGGCTCACTTAAAGCCAGCACGGCGCTGTTCACATGCACATCCACCCGGAAAAATCGCTTCTCAGTCAGGCCAGGCCAGGTTTCAGGACCCATTTCAGATGTGGTTCTGGAATGTGGCCGTTGGTGGCCATGTTTGCTGAGGGGGTGACACAATGCGGCCGGCCAATCACAGGATCGACCAATCACGGCGGCCACAGCAAAGTGTTGTGAATTCATGTGCTAATAGGGGTGGGGCACACATGCAGGGGTTGGGGTGTGCGCTGAGTTGAGGTTTTTTTTTTTTAATGGGGACGTTGAATGTTGAGTAATGGAATGGGAGCAACCAGGCAAATGTTCAAACACCACGCTCTTCCTCACACAGTATCCGGGAGCTGCAGGGAGGACATGTGTAGCATGCTCCAAACTTTCCGCCAGTATCTGTTTAAAATTCCCCTACGGAATCTCTGACGTCGAATTGTTTCTTATCGACATCACTACGGAATTACGCCGTTAACGGCCGCGGAAATTGATGCGAGAGGGGCCAGGAACTCCCCTGGGTCTGGACAGCTTCTAAGCATGCGCGGGTGTCCTTATTTCATTTGGAGCGTGCAACCACACACACACACACACACCGTTCACGGCCGACCACATCTGCACAACGCATCCCATCGGAGTTCCACGTAGAGGCTGACGACACCCTGAAAATAGTTTTTTTTTTCCCCCCGCTTGCGATCTCACGGCGTACCGTCTTCATATTCTTCGCTGGCATCATCGCTTGTGTGCGTGCACGAGGTTTGAGCGTCTCAGCCACGCGCTGACAGGGCGGCGGGCATCTGGTGGCTTGGCCGGCATCCCGCGCTCCGCGGAAGGCATACTGATAGAGTCATGCTCACGCAGACACACACACACACACACTGCAACACATACACACACAGACTGCAACACACCAACATGCAAAGATGCCTGCACGCATACTGGACTGCATACGCACGCACAAATGCATGCATGACTTGCAGAGATGGCAAGTAACAAGTACAAATACTTAAGTACTGTACTTAAGTAAAATGTTCAATTATCTGTACTTTTAGAAGTACTTTTTTCAATCTCACGGCGCTGCCTGTGCTGTGGTCTTAAGCCACAGCAACAAGACTGTATGTGGGGCCGCCTCTCAGTGCAGCGTCTTTAACCGCTATGCCACGGGGCCAGCCCTATGTACACTGTATTTTTTGAATGATTTACCGCCACCAATTAATAAGTATCATGCATATTGAAGCCGTTAGCCCTGCAACATTTTTAACTCTCTTTCTTCTCTCTCTCCCTCCGCTCTCTCTCTACCTCTGGCTGTCTCCCTCCTCCAGAGGGAGTGTGCTAACTTCGTCAAGGTGTTGCATCAGTTGAATCAGACCCACCTGTACGTGTGTGGGACGGGGGCCTTCCATCCGGTGTGCGGCTACCTGGAGGTGGGCCGGAGAGCCGAGGTAAAACGCAAGTTCCAGTAGGGTGGTAGACATCTTGTTGGTATCACGTACTCTGAGGTACACGTAGGGTTACGTGGTATACTATTGATGTTGTGTACGTCTAATGGCTCTGTTTTGTCCTTTTTCAATAAATTCATTCATTCATTCATGATGGAGCTCTATTCAGCTCTAAACAAGCTCTGAACTCTGAACTGACCATCGTGTCTGTGTGCTCCACAGGACAACGTGTTCAGACTGGGACCGGTCATTGAGAACGGTCGTGGGAAGAGCCCCTACGACCCCAAGCTGCTCACAGCCTCCATGCTAGTCGGTGAGGATGCTCACACACCCGGGGTGTAGGCAGGAATTAGCCCAGAAAACATGCCCACCCAGGCCCACCCAGGCCCACCCAGGCCCACCAGGCTTAAAAAGTCTTAACTTAAGTTTAACTTACTTTAGTTTAACTTACTTAAAAAGTAATGTATTAATACACTACACAATCTAACACACACACACACGTATAGCCAGTGATGTCAGTAACTAAGTTACAGTACCTAGTTACTTCCACAAATCTTTAGTTACTGTTTAGTTACTTTAGAGTTATTTTCCCTTGGGATGTGTGGCTGTGTTTGTGTGCTCAGTTTATTTTAAATTCTTCTTCGAACATCCGCACCGTGTGCTTCTCCTTATTTCCTTAACAGATGGATTTAGCACATCATGCAGTCTACATGATGTGACACATGCAACTTCACGCACACACACACACCTGCTCCCGGCACCCCTCCCACATGTGTGGTGTAGCGTTCATTATGCACTCCCTTCTTTGTCTCACACCTCCATCATTTTCATCATCATCATCATAATCCCCCGCTCCGGCCGCCTCCATGGGGCCAGCGGTCCGTGTCGCCATGGAAACCGCATCATTTACCTTCACTTACACCTCATTTGAACATGGGTTCCCCCTCGAGGCCTCTCATTCTGCTCTAGTGTAAATTGCATGTGCCCCCCCCACGGACAGACGCACACCCAAACACAGGAACCTCTTGTTTTGGGTTTGACGCTCGTTCCATATCTCTTGCAAAAAACAGTGAACATATGGGGGATATGTTCAGGTGGCGCGCGCCCACTGCTCCACCTTCATGTCCGCCTCCTGGTGGAGCTTGTGACATGTGGAGAAGTTTACATTCGCTGTGTGTGAGCGTGTGCGCGCATGTGTACACCACAAATTAATTACAGTAACGTGAGTAAATGTAATTAGTTACTTTCAACCACTGGTTATAAGCTTGGTCAAAGAGATGTGTCTCATGCACTATATAGTCTATGATGCTGAAATTAATTAGGATGAATGTCTCACGTCCTCTTGTCTCTGATTGGTTGGTCCAGACGGTGAGCTGTATGCTGGTACGTCAGCTGACTTCATGGGGCGGGACTTTGCCATCTTCCGAACGCTGGGCAAGCATCATCCAATCAGGACGGAGCAGCATGACTCTCGCTGGCTGAATGGTACACACACACACACACACACACACAAATAAACACACACAACCACACACTTCGACACATGAATGCATGTACACACGCACGCACACACACTAGTAAACACACACACTTCGACACATGCACACATGTACACGCGCATACACGCACACATGCACGCACATTTTGGTATTTTTTTTCTATTGCAGGATTTTACAAATGATGTAGACAACTTTATTATGAGATAGCTTGAATTTAGAAAAACAGAGTGAGAAAGAGAGGGAGTGAGATGTGTTTGTGTGTCTGTGGAGTCCCATGAAATTGTTCTAACTATTATCTGGAGGAATGTGTTTTTTCACAGATCATATGGAGGATAACTTTGTTGTTCAGCTGGGTGATGCATGTTTAAACTCCTCAACTCTGGGATGTGTGCCTTCTATTCAGATATGGGCAGAGTAGCCATGAAAATGACTTAAATAAAAGTATTGTCACCTCAGCAAAATATTACTCAAGTAAAAGTAAAAAGTAGTCATCCAAATAAATACTCAAGTGGAAGTAAAAAAGTACTTCAGTAGTGAAAGTACAAAGAGAGAAAGAGACAGAGAGAGCGAGAGAGAAAGCGAGAGCGCCCGAGAGAGAGAAAGACCGAGAGAGTCTGTAATGAGTAGCAAATTGTTGACATTTCAGTAATAAGGATTTTTTAAGTCAATTTTACTCGAGAAAAAGTAGAAAGTAACTGGAGAAAAATGTACTCCCAAAGGAAAAAAGTACACAAAAAATTGTAACGGAGTAAATGTAATCCGCTACTGCCTTCTAGATCCCAGGTTTGTAAGCGTTCATCTGATCCCCGAGAGCGACAACCCAGAGGACGACAAGATCTACCTCTTCTTCCGTGAGAACGCCATCGATGGCGAGTACTCGGGAAAGGCCACGCACGCTCGCGTCGGACAGCTCTGCAAGGTAGGGACTGGGACCAAATGATGGAACACAATAGACGAAAATTTGGCGGTTAAATTTGTACTCGGAACGTAACTTCCGGTGCCCTTTCTTTCGATGTGTTTGGACTATTCGAACACTATTCGATGTGTTTGGGACTATACTGTTCCGGAACACAAACGGAGCTTCATGAAATGCACAAAATTGGTTAACACGTTTTTTTTTTTTTTGTTCTTTATACATTTTAACACATCCTATGTCTGGGAGAGTATTTCCGCTTGTGCATCCGTCCAACTTTCACTGTCAGTCATCAAACCCCATGCATCTGGGGCTCCATCTTGTGGACAGACGAGGCAGCGAGTGTAATGGTGTTTTAAAGCCGGTTTTCACGTTAATACAGTTGCACTAAAGTGTGAAAGTCCACTAAATATTTTTAGTATGAACAATAACTAAACATAACATTGCACAATGAGGAACATTAAGAACGAGGACCAATATTTTCATGGCGGAACGGTTCCGAGAACAAAAACGTGAAACATAGGCCTGCCTGAACCGTTTGGAACTTTTTAAAAATAATTTCGTTGTCAAACGTTGTTACGAACACATATTCACACAGACACGCACACACACTTAGAGAACGAGCATTACTTGACATACACACACACACATCCATCATTCCCCTTTCTCCACCACCCTCTCCTCTCACCAGCCATGTTTTAGGTAATTGTTGAAATATGGCTGAAAGGAAAATGTGCATAATAATAAGTGACCAAACATGGCAGCTCTCAGGGAGTCTACTACACTGTGTTTTAGGAGACGTACCCGCGCGTGTGTGTGCGTGCGCCTGTAGCAGAGGTGGAAAGAGTACTGAAAAATTGTAATTGAGTAAAATTATCTTTACTTTGCTTAAATTGTACTCAGAGTAAAAGTAAAATTGCCCATCTCAAAATGTACTCGATTAAAAGTAAAAAATGACTTTATTTAAAATGTAATGAGTAAAATGAGTAAAAGTTACTTTCAATTATTTAATGCAAAAATAGCATGAGTCATGATTCAAAAAACGTTTTTTAGTTTGTTTTTTTTCAAATTTTCAAATAACAGCTTTTAACTATAAATCCCATCCAAGAATGCAGACCTCCACCAAGGAACCTTTTTTTAAGCTGCACAGGAGTTTAGAGGAAGTGGGCCACTGCCTAATGTGGGACACCTAAGCTCCAGCGTCTCTGGCTCCTCCCTAAACTAATGAATGTCAGTGAAACTATGGTAAAAGTAAACTATGGTAATGTGTCTAACATTAAGTTCAACTGTTCAACACTACCTTTCACTGTTCCACCTTGGGAAACTGACTGTCCCACATTAGGAAGCAATCCACCCAACATTGTTTAGAATACATCACCAACATCCAAATAGAAAATTGCAAGAAATATATTTCTTATATATTATTTTATATAAAACCCTGTGTGCAGCCCCCGTACCGTGTGTAGATACCGACATATTGAGAGCGTCTGGTCTTATCGGGGATCCTAGGCCGTCTCCCGGCCCACAATGGCTCTCAGACGCTATCAGCACTCCTATTCATAGCTGCTGGACGGGCTGTTGGTTAGCGCTTGACGTATGAGTGCATTTGTGTGTGTGTGTGTGTGTGTGTGTGTGTGTGCGTTGAAGTGAAGTGATTGTGTGAAAGACAATGCGTGTGCATGAATTTTCCTCAGTTTGCACCTGTATGTGTGTGTGTGTGTGTGTGTGTACGTACATACATGTGAATCGTATATCACCATGTGTGGTGATATACGTCTAGTGTATTTATGTCTGTGTGCGTCTGTGTGTATTTATTAGTGTGTTTGTGTGTATTTATTAGTGTGTTTGTGTGTCTGTGTGTATTTATGTCTGTGTGTGTCTGTGTATATTTATTAGTGTGTCTGTGTGTCTGTGTGTATTTATGTCTGTGTGTGTCTGTGTGTATTTATAGTGTGTTTGTGTATCGAATGAATGAATAGCATGTAATACCATTTATCATTGTCACAGGGGGGGGAATGCATATTAAAACTTTTAAGAGCCAAGTTAAAACCATCATACGTTGTTGTTTTTATGATTGTTACCTGGATGAAATTTTCCAGAGTAGTTGGAAATGACGAAAAAATGAAGTCATTCAATTTTGGTGCATTTCTGTAGCCTATACGTAACATTGCTCTACATGAAAAGTGCTATATAAATAAAGTTTGATTTGATATTAACCGGTGAACGTTCTCCGTAGTGACGTCACATGTGGCCGTGTTTTCCCGCAGCTGCGCCCGAGGCGCATTTAGTCTCCCAAACGGCCGATGCAATTTTTGACTGGCGGTGCCATTTCCAAACATTTTGCGTTCGGGGTGTCTCGGAATTAAAACGTGGTGGACGCGCCGCCGACAGCAACTTTTGCAAAGGTTGTCTGCTCCCCATCTTTGCATTAGCTTGTATAGTGGCAGCATAGTTGACTTTTATGCCAACGTCCGCAGTTCGAATCACGTCGCAAGCAATTCTTTGCGTCTTTTTTTTTCAACCTTCAAATTGCGCCTTTTCAACTTTTTAAAATTTTTTAGATTAGACTAGGTTTAGGGGTTAGGTTTAGGGTTAGGCGCAGGTTTGCAATCGCTGAGTGCTTGTAGTTATATTATTATATTATTATTTCACGGCAAATCTACTTAATTACAGTAACAGAGTATTTGTACTTTGTTATTTGCCATCTCTGTCTACTGCACTGACAACTGCTGTTTGAGTGAACGTGCGTGTACTTGTCCACGAGATGCCTCGGACCCCCCGCCCCTCCAACACCCTCAGAACGCACCTCATCCCCTCATCCCTCTCTCTCTGAAGCTCGAGACGGGGTTTAAATGTCGTCGGAAGCAGCGCGGCAGGCCCGAGGAGGAGGAAGAGAGCGGGGGGAGTGGGGGGTCTGTTGGCAGGGGAGCTGTTTGTGCTCAGGCCAGCGGCTCCGAGTCAGACTGGACGTCTCTGGGGGATGCCCCCCCTACCCCCACTCGCTGACGCTCGATCAGCTTTCACTTCCCACAAATCAGTCACTCATTAGGCCAGAAACGCTTAGCCCTGCCGGGGATCAGCGCCGGGTAAGTGCCATCTGTCTGTGGACGCTTTGTAGCGCAACCCGATCAAGCTCTGGCGAAACTCGTGGGGGAATAAATAACCCCCCACGCCCCTCATCTGTCCCGCTGCCGCCCCGTCGTCATTGACTGCTTCAAACGTTTACGTTAATATCAATTGTTTGATCCCAAGCATAGACTGTATATAAAGTAGACGCAGCGTGCATGACGTCATCCATAGACTGTATATAAAGTAGACGCAGCGTGCATGACGTCATCCATAGACTGTATATAAAGGACACACAGCGTGCATGACGTCATCCCATTGCTTTCATCAAAATTTTTTTTTGCCCACCGACTGCGCGCTGCCATTGTTGAAAGTACCCGTATACCCGGTACCAGGAGAGATAGAGAGAGCTATACAGTATATGAGAGAGAGACACCCTGCACAAATTCTTTTTTTTTTCAGCGTCAGCACCATTTTTCCATCTTTATTGCATAGGATTAGTCGGAAACTGGGTTGAAGAGCTCGGGGGTAGACATTGCAGACAAGTCGACGAGCGTAGTTGAACTCGCGACACTGCGGACGCTGCGGTAGAGACAGCGCCACTAACATGAATGGGGTCGCGTTAGGTGCGGTGTCCATAACCACTCGGCCAACGCGGACCCCAAAATTGGATATATTTGTATTGTAAATCCCATAGGCTCCGTGCTTTTGGTAGTCGACTCCGCCCACTCGACTAGCAGAAGCACACGGAAGTCGGCACGCCGGGTGAAGCGAATGCAACGTCCATATTTATATACAGTCTATGGTCCTAAGGCAGGTTACTATTTCGTTCCTTGTGATTCGCCCATTCACACTCTTGTCTGCAAGCCGACGGTGTGGTTTTACAGTGAAAAACACATTAGAGTGGATTTTTTTTGTTTCTTATTTAGCATTGGGGTGTAAATAGAGATGGCAAGTAACGAAGAACAAATACTTAAGTACTGTACTTAAGTCAATTTTTCATGTCTCTGTACTTTTAGAAGTACATTTTCTCTGATGACTTTTTACTTGTACTGAGCAGATTTTTAACGGAAATATCTGTACTTCTACTCCTTACTTTTCCCAAAACAAGGTTGTTACTTTTTTTTCGCACTAATGGTAGGTGGTATGGATATGTATAGTGTGAATGAACCAGTAGGGGGCGGTGATGTCAACAGATGTTAATTTCAATGTTTGGCACTGGGATTTATGAAGCTTAAGTGAAGTAAGTTAAGCTTGGTTTTTAACAATTTATTCAAACATTCATCATCAACGGTTTAGAGTCCTCTTTCCAGGCACCGCTGGGTTGGACTTCACTCTTGATATGGCTTTCTTCATTACCATAGTTTACTTTTACCATAGTTTCACTGACATTCATTAGTTTAGGGAGGAGCCAGAGCCACTGGAGTTTAGGTGTCCCACATTAGGCAGCAGCCCACATTAGGACAATCCACCCTATGCACTGACGGCTGGCATACATCAAGTTCACACTGGTACACGCTCAAGTTCAGCGTCTCGTCTAATGCTGGACAATGACATATCTCCATTTTCACAGCTGCGATAGGAGCTTCAAACGCGACCTGTGCGCCCGTATCGGCCCGGGGTCACAGGTCAGCTGTGCAGGTCAGAAGGCTCCACATTCCCCAGTGGCATGTGTTGACCCCGCGAGCTGACAGCTCTGTCTTCTGACAAAGAGAAACTCGTGGTGTCGAAACCCGGTTCATCCAGTGCACTCGCTGCTGTTCACTGCACCAGACATAGAAAAAGTACCGGGATTTCTTATTTGAGTAAGAGTAAAATACATTAGTACAAAAAACAACTCGAGTAAGTCTACAAAGTACTGATCCAAATATCTACTCAAGTAAAGTAAAAAGTACAGGCTGAGAAATGTACACGAAAAGTATTTTTGAAAGTAATAAGTACAAAGTACAACACCCTTACGCTATACTACATTCAACAATAGCTTCTGTCTGAATTGCTGGCCATGGCATTTGCTCGCTGTCAGATCTAAGTAGCACCTCCCAGCCGCTCGGAGAATCCCAGGGGTGATAATTGGTTGTGGCGGACACAGGATGGGATGCGACGTACGCGGCGCGTGGCTCGTGCGCACGGTCGTCTCGCA
>OMKY01145872.1:1884-12060 GCA_900302395.1 Bregmaceros cantori
GCGGAAACGGAAATGAAAAAACATTTCTTCAACTGTACCGGAACAGAAACAGAACATTATGAAATCCACAAAACCGGTTAAAAACTTTTTTTTTTGTTCTCTATATATATGTATATTAGCATATCCTATGTCTGGGAGACTATTTCTGTCCACTTTCACTGTCGGTCCTCATGCCAAGTTTTCACGTTAATACAATTTGTCTTGTTTGGAAGTCCACCGAATATACTCTGTATCAACTATACAAAAAAACATAATATTTCACAAAATTAGGAACTTTGAGAACGAACAAAATGTTTGTGTCCCGAACCGGTTCAGGGCCGATATTTTGGTGGCGGAACGGTTCAGAGAACAAAACCTTTAAACAGGCCTGGCTGAACTGGTCAGAACGGAGCGTTTGAAAAATAATTTTGTTTTCAAGCCCTGCATATGAGGGACGAAGATGAACGAGCTTGTGGAAACTCACACCTGCAAAAGGCAGGTAGAGTAGTGCAGAGCCGGGCTCTCTCTTTGCAGTGGAAAAGGAGCTTATCTGTGTTATGTCTTGTGTTAGGGGAAGGCCTGTGAGCTGGTGCTACGTGCTCTGTGGTCCAGGGACCTGCAGCAGCTGTTGTCTGCAGAACGCCTGGCAGGGCTGTGTGCACAAGTGTTCCAACACCTTGAACAGGTACCGCTGTCTCTACTGTCAGAATACAAGTTGGAAATAGCAGCTACTTGTTATATTTACAGTTTTCAATCTGGTATTTTTCTTTCTCCTCATAAAAGAAATCTAGTCAACTGGAAATGTTCAATATGGTTATTTTTAACCAGGGCTTTGAACTGGTTCAAGGAACGAAAACGAAAACCAGGAACTTTTTGTATTTTCCTGGGAACAAAAACAAAACCGGAAACGTTATTACTTATGTTCCAGAACAGGAACACTTAAAAAATAAAAAATAAAAATAATGGTAACCAGTTAATACCGGTTTTATTTCATTCCTTGAAGGAGTACACTTTGGGATAACTTCAGAAATAAAACAAGAGTATTTATAAAAGCTACGATGCAGCAGTGAAGTACGAATCGTTGCGGGACTCTCTGCAGCGTGTTGTTGTGAGTTCGCCCCAACATGCAATGAGACCCCGACTGTAGAATGCTACCCGCGGGCCTCTGTAGCCAGTCACTGTGGGTTCGCCGCAACAAATATTACATAGCATTAAACAGCTGACAGGAACGAAATTAACCATTCCGGGAACAATATTTTTTTGTTCTAACCGGTTCAGGAACGCCAATTCATTAAGGGAACACATAATTGGAAACGTTATAATTCTGTTTCTGTTCGGAACAAACCGCTTGGGGAAAAAATATTGGTTCAAAGCCCTGTTCTTAATCAATACATGTGTAACTAATGATCAAGTTATTTTTTAGGGCACTAGCCATTTTTCATTCGTTTATTGAGAGAGCGTCAGCACCGTTTTTTTTACATCTTTTTATTGGCTAGGATTAGTCGGAAACTGGGTTGAAGAGATCGGGGGCAGACATTGCTGACAAGTCGACGAGCGTAGTCGAACTCGCGACACTGCGGACGCTGCGGTAGACACAGCGCCACCAACATGAATGGGGTCGCGTTAGGTGCGGTGTCCATAACCACTCGGCCAACGCGGACCCTAAATGTTTTTTCTTAGCCAATAGATGTATAACAAATGTACAAGTTACTTACTTACCAACCTCCCAGTTAAGAATGGCAGTTTTAAGGCAAACGAGGGCCGTTTTTCATCACTGTTTTGCATCGTCTGTTGAAGGCTGTGTTTGTGTGTTTGGTGTCTGTCAGTCTCTGAAGGACATGGGGGAGGGTAAGGTGGCCCGGGAGAAACTGAGCAGAGCGTTGGACCTCATCTTGTTTGTGCTGAAGATGAGCGCAGCCCAGGTAAGCCTCTCTCCTGCTGTCGTTAACTTTTTAACACATGGAACTTTTCAACTTTAGATGACTTGTGGAATGCATTTCCTTATTCATTGCTAGAGTTGGTCCCAGACTCAGATAGTTGATCCTGCAAAGTTTGTATTACTATCAAGGTTTTTTTTTTTTTTTTAAACGTACAGAAAAAGAATTTGAATTTGAAAGATTTGAATGAATGTTGAAGTAAAGTAACATTCATGTTGGGTATTGAACGTGGATCGTTTTGGTAATGCCAAATTTTGCAGTGCCAGGACTTGGTATTGGTACTCAGTATTTGCTGCTGTGGGGCTCAGTATCGGAATGGGCATTGAAGGCAACATACATTCAGCATGTTCAAGCTTATTCAATTCAGTATCATTGATTAATTTGCTGCAGCACTCTGTCGCTACTCTGATTATTTGATTAAAGTTTGATCTGAATATTGCATCTTATTACTAAAATATTCAATGGCTGCAGCCATGTGTGTATGTGTGTTTCAACATGAATGCTACTTGAACTCTTTCAGAATTAGGATCAGAATGAAGTTCATTGCCTTTGTCTCTTGATAAATGACACTAGGATTTTTTCTTTCTTGGTACATGTGCTAGACAAGAATGCAGTGCAACGAAATATGTAACAACAAAATATGTAACAAGGGAACTATTGTCTATGTTCAGTGGGAGCAGTCTATACAAGCAGTCTATACCAAAGCTTGGGGTTTTGTAGGGCTGCAACTAACGATTATTTTGATCATTGATTAATCGGTGCATTCCTCCTGTCAAATTGGAAAGATTATTAACCTGAACAGTTAATTAGTAAAGGTTTGCAATGGTAATATTGCAAACTTTTGCTGTTTAACTATCTTCATGTATTGCTAACAGTTACATTTTTTTAATATTGGCATGGAAAAGTTTCATGGTAATGGAATATTGGGTTTTCACTCAAGATATGTCTGCGGGGCTTAACAGCAGTCAGTATGCAGGAGAATGGGCCGGGCCATGACACTGGGAATGCCAGTAGACAACATTAATCCACACTTTTCAATGGAGAACGGGCCAAAGAAGTAAACGATTAATTGCTGCCAATTAATTGATTATCAAATTAGCTGACGATTATTTCAATAATCGATTATCATCGATTAATCGGTTGCAGCCCTAGGGCTTTGCCAAGTGGTGGGTAACAGGGGTGCAACGGATCAAGAGACTCACGGTTCGGACCGATCCTCGGATCAGAGCTCACGGATCATGGATTTTTCGGATTATCGCAAAAAAAAAGACAAAAATAAACATACGTTTCTCTTTTGTTTATTAAACCAAAATATATGAAATTAATTTCAAGAGGAAAGAGGGATATACATTCATTTTAACATAAAAAAAACGGTAAACAGCTTGCCTCACATATCTTCCATGAGACAGTTTGAGTGACATAAAGTGCAATAATGCATATCCTCATCTTCCTAAACAACATGGAGAAGAAGTTAACGTGCAATAACGCCAATTTTCATTGTACATCTCTATGTGGAAATGTCCTATGATGAACGCCATCTCTGTCACTATGGCTCCATCCGCGGACAAAAAGCGCTACTGCACGTGCATTTTTATTTTATTATTATTGTGGTTCGCGGTACACGTGTGTGGACCGCGGACCACACGTGATCCGAACGGATCACGGATCAACAGCGAACGGTGGTGCGGACATCCACCACAGACCCACAGCCACCGTTTATGTGTTTCCTAGGGTCTGTCCGTAAACACGAACGGCCTTCGCGTGGTTCTAGAGCCCATCGGTGACTCCACAACACTTCTCAAGGCTGGACCCCTGGAGAACTCTTACTGGAACGTCATGCAGCGCTTTGGAGTCAAGTAAGTCCGGACTTTGTTACACCGCCTTGTTTGTTGTTGATCACTATTGCTTTTGTTTTTTTACATGTTGTTTAACATTTAACAATTCTCCATCTAAATCATGTGTATTCATTCATTCATTCAAATAACACAATGCATATGTCAGATCAATGAAAAATACCATATTAACGATAGTATTTATACGGAACATAAGTGAAAATTTCTTAATTGGTCTAACCAGCATGCACCCAATGTAACTGTACACAATTTTGATTATCTGTTTGAAAAAAATTGTAATCATTCAATTTATTCAACCTACACCTTCATAGGCATAGGAAGTTAACGGCGAGCTTCATTATTTGTTTTTATGTTATTTTCATATCTTTTTATACTTTCTTATTATTATTTTTTACAAGGCACATGCATCTTGGATTGTGGGACACGCGATGGTTCAGTCAAGCAATGAAGTGATAGATTGCATTATTGGAAATGGGACGTTTAAAAATCCATAATGTACCTGTAAACTTGGTCTCTTAGTGATGCTTCTCTTTGAACACACACTCTCGCAGACCCTCTAGTGAAGCAGAATCGTGTAAATTAATGTCATTGACGTAATTTCACTTGTTATAATTATGACCCCTCTAAAAATAATCAATTAGACATGGCTTTGGCACACAAGCAATGTCTGTTTCAGGGCGCGAAAACAAAATTATTTTTGACGTTCCGTTCCGAATGGTTCAAGCAGGTCTCACGTTTAACGTTTTCGTTCTCAGAACCGCTCCCCCGCCAAAATATCCGTCCTGAACCGGTTTGGAACACAACTATTTTGATCGTTCTTAAAGTTGATACAAAATATGTTTGGTGGACTTTTAAACTTCAGTGTAACTGTATTAACGCCATTACGTTTGCTTCCTCGTCTGTCCACAAGATGGAGCCCCATCTTGACTGACACTGAAAGTTGAATGGATGCACAACCGGAAATGGTCTCGCAGACCTAGGATATGTTAAAATATAAAGTGAACAGAAAAAAATGTTTTTAACCGGTTTTGTGGATTTCATAATGTTCATTTCTGTTCCGATACATTTGAATACATCTTTTTCCGTTCCGGCTCCTCGTAAAATTACATGAATTTCCGTTCGTTTCCAGTTTTCGTTCCTTGAACCGGTTCGGAGCCTTGGTCTGTTTTCACCACCCCTGTCCTACACTTCCTTTACTCTGTAGAAAACCTCCGACGAAGCCCAAACCGCAGTCTGTCAAACCGCAGTCTGTCCAACCGGCAACTGTCAAACCGCCAACTGTGCTGCCCAAGAAAAAAGGGAACCTCCCTGAATCCAAGAAGAGGAAGCGAAGTCGAAAGGCCACCAACGTGGAGCTGGAGGCGGCGGCGGCCACCGAACCTCCATCGGAAAAACGACCTAAGCATAAAAAACGAATGTCCCACGTTGAAAAGAAAGAAAGGAAACGAAAGGCAGAAGTGGGGAAAGTGCCTGGCAACGGAGAGGCCTCCCCTGCTAAGAGGGCGAAAACCAAAAAAAAGAACAAAAAGCAGTTGGCGTAGCTGGCTAACTTTTTTTTTTTTACATCCTCTTAAATCTCAACATCCATTAAAAACTGGACTGCATTAAGGGATGCATTACATCATGATAACCTTCAAGGTTGTTGTTGTTGTTGTTTTTTACATGAATTTTTTGCGGCCTATTCAGACCATTTTCAGCGTTTTTCAGGAGCCGCTGAAAATGGGTGAAAAGGTCGTCGAGACATGTGGTAAAGCTGTCAGTGCGGGGAAGCGATTCATGACTCTCCAAATTGCGAATTATGGCATACGTGTAAGTTTTTACTACAGTTTAACAATGTATTATGCAATGTGTCCATTGTAAATATTACATTGTAAATATTACAATGGCATGAATTAATAAAAAATCCTGCCAACTCCATGGATGTGCTGGTGCAAGGTGGATCATGTAACTGGCAGTACTGCAGTTATTCCTTCAATCAATAGTCTGCGTGATCCTGTTGTTGGTCTGTTTTCAAACCCAATATGTCCTACCACGTCCAATTTCTACTAGAGCCTCTAGTGCGACCAAGAGGTCTTTCCACTGGTCACACTAGCCCCACACCGACTCGTCGGGTGGCTGATAGCTGACAAATAATAAAGCCCCCTGCATACTTCACAGTGGGTTGGGGGAGCAGACCGCCGTGGTGTCTTTTTTTTTGCTAAAAAAAAACTACACCACGTCATCAATGTGCCTCGGTGCTTGTCGGTGGGACGCTCCTCACCTCTCATCCTGACCATAGCCCTTGTTTCTACTAACTGACTTCACCTCGCGGCTGTGATTGGTCAAGATGGAGAGTGGGCGGTCCCCGTTTTGCAAGCAGGCCCGCGAATCTCTCTCGCTCGAGACGAGAGGAGACGAGGGAGGCGGGGCACCGTGGTGATCTGGAACTACCCAAACCGCCACGGTCACGTGATCACCTTTATGGCAGGCTGGTCCACATCCCACCCTGAAAGTATGCAGGAGCCTTTCGTCACTTTGTCACTTGTGTTCTTTTGGGGCAGTCCTGTCCAACGAAGTCACGTTTTATTTTCTGCGTCTTGACCTTTAGTGCAGCTTCAGCGGCTAGCCCGGTTTGAGAAAAGCAGTGCGTTAGAGGCGCCATGGATGAGATGTGAACTGTTCGCTTTCAAGAAAAGAAGAAAAAAAAGGTTTGCTGTCAATATAAGACACCAGATCATATTGGGATTGAACAGTTGATTTGCATCCGTGCTTAAAATTTGGGTTGTTTTTTTACATCTATTTTTACTTCGTCTGCATAGACTGGACTTTTGCATGCATTTAACAATTTTGCAAATCTTATTTTTCAGTGTGTGTGCGTCTGTAATATCAAATTGTTGACTTGTGAATAATTCCCCCGATACTGCCATGCCCTCGCACAATTATGATAGAAGTTTGTAATTATTTTCCTGTAAGGCAGAGATCTTCTTTATATTACAAGCACTGGTGTTCAGATATCATTGGTGGATGGGGTTGGCTCTGTGGCGCAGACGGTTGGACTGCTTCATCCAGCCTCACACTCTTGTGCCTGTCTCACATAGCCCGCAGCCGTTGGGGAAATTGATTCCAGCTTAAGCATGCTGAAGCCTGTCCATGATGATAAATGTTGGTTGCTTCGAAAAATGTATATTATCATTTGTGGAGAATACTTGGGGCACTGACTGTTGAAGCCAAGGGCCACCTTTTTTTTTTTTTTGTTAAATTCTGTACAAATAGATTCCCTGTGCTATGTACTTGAGGTGAAACCTGGCTGTGTTGATGAACGTACATGTAAGACGTGGGTACGCTACACGGACGTGTAGGCAATGGGTGTCATGGTGTTTGTTGCTGCTGGTAACAATATTGCCACATGTCTACTATACAGCCAAGCGGCTTGTGTGTATTTAGAATGAAGATGCTTAAATAGTGTCCACTGTAAGTCCACTGGACCATCTTGTCCAAATAAAACACAAATGAGCTTGAACAGTGCAGATTGAGTGCCTGGTATTTTTCATCAATTTTCTTAAGAGTTTTCGATGTTAAATGCAAGAGCTGAACTATTACAGTCATTCATTCTGTGCCGAGTCTTCATTTTGTAATGGTTGTAAAATTCAGTTAACACTGTTTCCATGCCTTCCATCGTTCTCTTGAGAGGAACACATTTTAGTAAAATGATCTCTTGTATACAGGGCTTTGAACCGGTTCAAGGAACGAAAACGAAAACCGGGAACTTTTAGTATTTTCCAGGGAACAGAAATGAAACCGGAAACATTATTTTTTATGTTCTGGAACAGGAACACTTATTTAAAAATTAATAGTAACTGGTTAATAACGGTTTTATTTCGTTCCTCAAAGGAATGCACTTGGGGATAACTTCAGAAATAAAACAAGAGTATGTATATAGATTTATAAAATCTACGATGCAGCAGTGAAGTAGGAATCGTAGCGGGTCTCCGTAGCGAGTCGCTGTGGGATCGCAGCAACAAATATTACTTAGCATTAAACAGCTGACAGGAACGAAATGAACCGTTCCGGGAACAATATTTTTTTGTTCTAACCGGTTCAGGAACGTCAATTTATTGGTGGAACACAACCGGAAACGTTATAATTCTGTTTCTGTTCGGAACGAAACGCTTGGGAAAAAATACTGGTTCAAAGCCCTGCTTGTATATGCATTGCTTGTTATCTTGGCACAAAAATGTACATTTTTAATATAATTACTTGAGAATACATGATGTACTAGAATATTCAATAGCTGTGCCACTGGCGAATGCATGTGGGAATGTGCTCAGATGTAGCGTGAAGTCGAGAAAAGCAAACACTGGTGAGTTTTTTTTTTCCTTTGTGTATAGCCAGAAAGTAGTTTGAATTGAGGCCCACTGTCTCCATTTAAAGGCCTTAATGTGGTACAGCTGCTAAAAGTGTCCATCCCTGAGGAACCAAAGCAGGCTAATATGCCATTGGCCTACAAGCCTCATCCTTTCACCCACTTCTCAGTTGCTAGCAGTCGCTCTTCATTCCCCCAGCACTCTCTTTATATCGAGGCTGCCAAACCTGCGGCCGGCGGGCCTCTGTGAAAGGGTTTAAGGTCCTGAGGACGTGAGTCCCTGTCATGCAAGAGGTGCAAAACGATCTACACAATGTGGGGAATCAAAAAAAAACAAACCTCTTTGATATCAAAGTTCAGTGAAAAACGAATCCTATGTAGCTATGAATTCCATGTAGAGTGAAAAACGCACAAGGACCCAATGAGCAAAGATGGCAAGTAAAGTACAAATACTCAAGTACTGTTCTTAAGTAACATTTTCAAGTATCTGTACTTTTAGAAGTACTTTTTTCTGAGATTGCTTTTTCATTTAGTCCCGAGATATAAGCTAAATTAGGTTAGGTTGTTAGTCATTAATTAAACAATAACATTGACAAACTAACCTTGAAAAAAATGCATTTTACATACAATTTTATTTTTCGTACTTTGTACTTTATACTTTCAAAAATACCTTTTACTCTCAAAAATACTTTTTGAGTACAACTTTCAGGCTGTACTCTTAACTTTACTCAAGTAGCTATTTGGATCAGTACTTTGTATTCTCACTCGAGTTGTTTTTTTACAAATGTATTTTACTCTTACTCAAGTAGGAAATCTGGGTACTTTTGCCATCTCTGCCAATGAGTCCTTTTAGCACCCATGGGTTGATCCGGCTCAATAGATGTTTTTGGTGCAAGCACCATTTTACCATTCCATGTACAGGTTTAATGTAAAGGAGAACAAGCACAAGGAAGCGGACCTGCACCATACCCATCTCTGTGAGGGGAAGCAACTTCACGGCGACTACGTGCACTGTGAGACCAAGCCACAGGCACAACACTGAATGGGGCTGGATCATCATCAGTCCTGTAGTCTGGCTGACCGTTGGGGCACCACTGAAGACTTTGCAACCAACTCCCTCCATCTTCCCCTGTCCTCGGCCATTCGCATGGTGTCGCTCAGCCTGCACCTTGTCCACTCTTGGATGTTATCTTCCCATCACTTTCTCTGTCTTCCTCTCCTCTGTCCACCTGGCACTGTGCCTTGAAGGATTGTTTTTGAGAGTCCTTGGGATCTTGTTACATTACATTGGCTGTGTCCGAAATCGCCATATAGTGCACTATATGGGGTGCACACCATTTTATAGGGGTGTCCGAATTCTCCATGTACCCTAGATAGTGCACTGAAAGTATCCCATAATGCACAGCAAAAAGTAGTGAGCATCGGATGTACCCTAGATGGAGCAATATAACCCATAATGCATTGCGAGACATTTTAAAAATAACCTAAAGTTCACAAAAACGGTGTGGCAGCCGGCGGGTGTAAATAGCGACCAACCACTGCAAATTGTTAAAAATGTAAGTGCTTTTGACTTTTTGTGATGATCTTTGTAAATATATTTTATAATCATTTTCAACGGCGCCGACTCTAGTGTCCGAAATGTCGGCCGTTGCTGTTGAGTGCACTATATGGGGAGTAGGGGATAGGGAGCGATTTCGGACACAGCCATTGTTTTTCAACTGTAGTAGATCTTCCTACGGTCCAATGGCTCGTTTTATTCTACCTTTTACTTCTTCGTTGGTGATGTGCTTTCTATACGAAATTTCTATACGGATGCAGCGATCTAACCCACTGCGCCACAATGCACAAGGTTTACAAAAATAGCTGCATTTTATTTTCATTGAAACAAACTGCTGTTCATAAATGTGTCCACTGGGTGACACCGTAGCACAATGATTATGTTACTCCACCAAACTGTTTATTGTGGGCTGAGCAAGAAGCTGGTCGTTTCGCGATACAAAAATTCGGCCATCTTGGATTCAGCTATCTTGAAAGTGTCGGCCTCTAATCAGTTCATGAACCTACC
>OMKY01145897.1:0-11142 GCA_900302395.1 Bregmaceros cantori
CACATTTTAATTTGGGGTGGTTTCATGCTGCTCTAGGTGTTGAACAGCAGCAATAAAGCTAAATAATTTGTTAGAAATTATAGAATAATAGTTTTTACTAAAAGTAATTGAAGTGTTCCATTCCGTTTCTTACAGATCCTTCAAAGTGTTCAGAACAAAAGTGATCAGCGATATCAGGAAGTAGAATATTTTTTCTCGTTGTATTGGAAATATAAAATGGGACAACAGAAGATTTGGCTGCTTATTGAGTAAAATGACACAAACTGATGAGTAGCGCGATAACTAGAGCTGCACGATAAATCGATTTGAAATCGAAATCGGATTTATTTGTTCGGACGATGGCCACGCCCCCCTTCTTCATACACAAGTTCCTCTGGCTTGTGGCGGAGTGACGCGTCGCTGCAGGCACTGATCGAATTTTCGAGCGAAATGGCACTTTAAATCTGTTGTGCGGAATTGGTTCGGCTCTGCAACTACTCGGTTACACCCCGCTGCAAATCGTGTTCCGTTACTACAGCGCTAAAGTAGTAGCACAACGAATTTTTCCAACGCCTAGAAAACGGACCTCCAGTGGAACAGTGTGTTGTTATGCTAAGCTAAAGATGGCCAAACTTTCCGCGGTCTGTCGCTACAAAACGGATAAAGATTACAGGAGTTTCCCGATAGACACGGCTCCAGATTTAAAATGTGTTGAAAGCGCTCGTTGTACAATACCCACCAGCGAGCCGAAAATATTTAAAACGACGTGCCACGTCTTTAGCAACATCCCGAGGCAACGCGGTGTCTCCAGTAGTGTTATATAGTCGGCAACGCCGCTATATGGACAAGCCGTGGAGCCGAGTTTAACCCTGTATTTTATTTCAGGGCATGGGAGTTTAGAACAGTGCCGTTTGCTTCGTTCCTCCATTCCGCCGCGGCTTTCCTTCTCCCAAACGGCCGTTGCCGTGCCTCGCTCCGCCCGCGGCGAGGAGTTAAAAGTTGCACTCACAATACACCTACAATGTTGCACTGCATTCTATTTTAAGAAGAAACAAATGCTGATCTGTTATGTGAACTTATTCATTTATCTTTCAACGAATGCTTGTTTTTTAAATTTTGTACTATAATTATATTTCACTCCGTTTGTAATGGAGTAGTTTATAGTCACACGTCTGAAAGTGCCCCCTGCCGGCAATTTATGGTCATTGCAGGACGCATTGAAACAAGCGTTTATACATATAAAAAAAATAAATAAATCGAAATCGAATCTAAAATCGTAATTTGGACGGGTTAATCGACGATTTTCATTTTTTCCAAAATCGTGCAGCGCTAATTTCCACATATCCTATGTCTGGGAGATTATTTCCGTCCACTTTCACTGTCAGTCATCAAGCCCTATGAATCTGGAGCTCCATCTTGTGGACAAACGAGGAAGCGAATGTAATGCCGTTTTAAACCCAGTTTTCACGTTAATCAACTGAAGTCTACCAAATATATTATGTTTAAACTATATCTAAACTTAACATTGCACGATGAACTAACCAAATTTTTGCGCTCCGATAAGATATTTGGAGTCTGATTGACCCCCAGATGTCCATGTTGCATCAACCATGGTACACATACTGCATAGTAGGGCTGTGCAAAAAAATCGATTTGAAATCGAAATCGGATTTTTTGTTTGGAGGATTTTGGAAAAAGTTAAATCGTCAAATCGTATTTGCTTCTTAACATTGATAATAATGATTTTGCTTGCCTGTTTTCAAGTTATATGTTTCTTTTTACATCGTTTTCGTTATGATGCAAGTTTGGCTTTCATCCCGGGGGTAGCCTGGATGTTCATGGTGACGTCACAACGAAAAAACGGCAAGACGCACATAGACGTCTTGTGCACACCACTCGTGGATAAATAATATCCATTTTGTATCGATACAACAGCTGTCGGTACAATGTATCGTTACGCCCGCAAGAGTATCGAATATATATATTTTTTCTTGTCTATTTTCATCAATTTGCTCCTGGACGTAATTCCACTCCTGTGCTGCGGGTGGCACTGAACCCATTTGGCGCTGTCCTCGTTTCCCTAACACACACAAACACGGCGTGTGTGCCATTGCCATAGACTGTGTTTATATACAGTCTATGGCCATGGCGGAGCACAGTCAGGAGATTGAGACAGCGGAGAAAAACTCCGCTGTACAAAAAGGTAGTACATTCACTTTTCCGCGCACACTCACTCATTACCTCCTTCTCCAATGTCTAGCCCTTTGTGTAAAAATAAATAAATGTGATCGAATCTTATCGAATCGTGGGGTCAGGAAATCGATACTGAATGATGAGTGTAATTTACACCACTACCCTAGTACCCTGCATGTCCTAAGCATACAAAGGGTTAAGAACCAAGTGAATCAGGTGCAGTGTCATGAGAACATAGACTTCAAAGCTCCTCGTTGTCGAGTCATACAGGTAATGTGTGTATCGTGTGTCGTCGCCAGCCTCTGGCTGTGTTTGCAAACTTTGCCCGATGGCGTCTTAACGGGTTTCCCCAGACAGCCTGTCTGAAAAAGACCACATCGCTAAAGACCTCGGATAGTTTACCTCTGCCGTGATTCTTTTGGGTGGTCGCTCTCCTTCTGTTTCCATCTCATTGGGAAGATTTCAAATGGCTAGAACGTAAGGTGCAGGTTGGAATGTGCTAACACATGTGGACACATGCGCCAGCCCGTGCAGCCCGTCTCAGGCTCTGCGTCTGCGCACAGTAATTTAAAAGTAGAGGTGCAACGGATCAGGAGACTCATTAGCGATTAATCTGTTTATTCCTTTGGAATCAGAAATCATTTTTGGAACAAATGTCTTTTTTGCGCCCCATTCTGAGCTTTATTCCCACGATTTTGCGTGCCACACATGTTCCACTTGTGTGCTTTGGCGTGTACTCACTCTTCACAGACTGAAGCAGCGCCGCACAAAATTGTAGTGATTATTATGTCACTACAATTTTGTAGTGATTATTCATGTTTTTGTCCTGAACCACGTGTGCCGTTCCTTACGGATTACGGATCAACAACGATCCGCTGCACCCCAGGCTAAAAGTTACGTTAAAAGTGAGCTGATGTCTAAATGAATGGAACCACAGAGAATGATTGTGTTTCCTTACAAAATTTTACTAAAGTATTCATTTATCGCAAATTATCCTAGAAAACTTTAATCTGTTTTGAAAATTCTCTATATTTTAAAAAAAGTACAAGAAAATAATTTGGTTGTGATTTATAGATTTTTTTCTGCACAGCCTAGTTGGCAGCTTTCGTGCAAGTTGATATAGTTGTTTTAGAAATGGAATATTCTCACAATTTGACATGTCGGTTTATATTTGCACATAAGTCTTGTGTTGCACGCAAGTCATGCAGGATTGCAAGGATGTTTATTGTTTTTGGGGTCATTGTCTGTGACCAGGGATCTGCCTCTTGTTATAAAATGGGGGCAAATCTCTCCCCATCATACATGCCAACCCCGATTTAGACTTGGGCACTAAGCAGTAGCACGGAGGTTGCTTCTGATCGTTCTCCCTCATTCTCACGGTGGTCTTATACCCTCCGGTCCCGGGAGACTGCGAAATGTCACTCACATCATTTGGAAGGAAACGAATCGGAGAAATAACAAGCACTTACGTAACCACCAGAGCTCACATTTATTTCTAGATGCTGTTGTGGGCATGCATAAGTCTGACTCATTTGTCTAGATGATGTACTGTGTTTTAGCGGCCAACACCATTTTTTTTGTGGTTCACGGTTCAAGTTATTAAAACAACGATGCTCTTGCTATTCAAAGCAGTGTAAATCTCACTGGGGCCCTGCTTTTCTTGACAGACAAAAACACATTTGGATCATAGGGTGGGTTTCATAGTCACTAACTTGCTGCTGCTAGTGCTAGTGCTCACTTCAGGGTCAATATTTATCCAATCGTTCCTCACACAGTTTGCTCACACAAAAGCAGAAGATGTACATAATTAGAGTTAAATTAGAAATGGGGACTAAACCAAAACTAGGTATAATTTGGTTAGTTTACTGGCCGACCCTATCCCTTGATAAGTGTGAGCTAGCCTCTCATCTTACAATTAATGGCATGTCTAATATCAGGATTATTGACAATAGGTATTTAGCATTGACTGTATATAAATATATATGGACGTCGCATTCGCTTCAGCCAGCGTGCCGAGTTCCATGTGCTTCTGCTAGTCGAGTGGGCGGAGTCGACTACCAAAAGCATGGAGCCTATGGGATTTACAATAGAAATATACCAATTTTAGCAGGCCCTCGGGTATCTTCAGCGCAAAACTGGCAACTATAACAAATGTAATAATCAATAATCACCAAGAAATTAAATCATTGTTATTAAGTTTACTAATTAGTCAGTTGTAATTTTTTTACATTTTAAACATTTCTTTATGAGTGGTGCCTCATCAGATCATTAGCGAAAGGCTGGTTATGGTCGTCGGTTCTTTTCTTGAATTCCCCTGTCAGTATAATTTTCCCCCCTCCCTCCCCGACGTTTCCTGCCCAGTGTCCACCGGATGTTGCTGTTTGGGTTCCCAGGCCACAGTTTAGCAAGACATTTGAATGTCTCTAGCTGCTTTTTCTGGGTGACATCTCTCATTAAAACTACCACTTGGGAATGTTGTTTATGTGTTTCTATCAGATCCGGCCTGTCCATTAGCTGTCTTTTTTTTTCCAGTAGATTCTCGTTTCTACCCGCTCAGTGCGTCTTTGAGGGCGTTCCAGTTTTGTGTGATGTCATTCATTGAGCTGTGAAATCACGCCTAAATAGACGCTGCTGCTCCTTTTCCTGTGGTTGTGACAATGACAACACCCAGTAACAACGGCCTTGGCCAACCCAAACATTTTATATTGTTATAACTTGAAACGAAATCTACTAAAATCAAAATGACTCATAATTATTCTAATTAACGTTTATTATTCTAATTCTTATTCTTATTCATTATGAAGCACTTGATAAGTATTATTAAGACAATTAGATTTACAATTCTTTCTTAATCTGTGGAAAAGTATTTGCCTTCATATCAATTATTCGTGCAGCCACGCCTGCCACGGTAATATGGAATATTTTCTAAGAATATGATTTTTTTTAAATGCCTTTTTTGGCCACAAAATGATTATTTTACTGCTATAATATTTCCAGATGGTAACTGTACAGTAGACAGTTTAGGTTTCCCAAGGGTGTCTTGTTTTGCGTCCCCTTGCCCCCGCCATGCCCCATATTTAGAGAGCCGTTTTGCTCCACTGTACTGGGGGTTAGACTTGTGTTCGCTTGTGTATTGTCGGAGCAAAAATATCTTAAAAGGCTAAGAATGGACAGGGATAGCACATACAGTAGATACTAATTCCAAAGGATTACATTAGTTACTTTTGGGAATCCTGAATAGTTTGAAAATGGAAAGGACACCCTTCATTTTAATAATACATTTCACCTTCAAAAGCCTCCAGGTCATTTTAAAGAACAATTTAAAACAATTCAACCAAACGGAAATTATACATTTCAATTTTGAAATGAGTTTGAAATGGGCTTTTTAAACAATCGTCTAGATCTCGCAAGCTTATGCAAATCATTGGTAAAAGTTTGTTGGAGCATCTGCCCCTTCAGAATTATTATTCCTTCACACATCTGTCGATTGTGTGATCATCATTTCTCCAACGCGGTGACATAATCAGTCGAGAGCGACACAAAGCCGAGACATTCTCGACTAATGTGGAGTCGACAATGAACCAGGTCAAATCAATTACTTAGCACTTCAAGTTCAGTGTGTCGGACGTGTGCTTGCTTAGCAAACAGGTATGTGGAAATCGACACTTGAACTGAACAACCAAACAAAGCCTTTTGAACTAGGTTTTGTTGAAATGTGACTCTGAGCAATTTTCATCGTTGCACGTTCATGTCTGACCAGACTAGTTCCTTGTCTTCATTTTGTGCTATACACTTTCGGGTAGAGGTAGATCATGTACCAAAAAACCTGGTTTATTGAGAATAGCAAAGAAATGCCAAAACCTTTCACTAGTCAGATTGGTATTTTCATTATTTTATTCCCCTGTTTGCAGAGATGGCAAAAGTAGCCACATTTCTTACTCGTGTAAGAGTAAAATACATTAGTAAAATAACAACTTGAGTATAGAATACTAAGTACTGATCCAAATATCTACTTGATTAAAGTAAATACTACAGGCTGAGAAATGTACTCAGAAAGTATTTTTGAAAGTAAAACGTACAGTCTCTAAAATGTACTCAAAAGTATTTTTTTAAAGTATAAAGCTAGTATTAACAATAAAATTGTATGCAAATTGCATTTTTTCAATGTTATTGTTTGAATAAATTACTAACAACCTAGCCTAATTTAGCTTATATCTCGGGACTGAATGAAAACCACTTATTAACTTAATAACTGGGACTGTACTCGGTGCATCAGCGCCCCCTACTGACTAATATTATACACATTATCTTAACATGTAAGACGTTAACAGTGCATAGCTGCCTAGTACAGTCACCCAAGCTCAATAACATTCATAGTTTCCTAGTATGCACCTAACCTATATAGATTGCATTGCACTACAATGCACGCACTGCCATTTTATTACATTACACTGGCCTGGCACGCTCTGTGGCTGTCAGTCAAACTACCGCTGCCCTGCTTAACTTGGCCTACATTATCTTCTCCTCAACACGCTGTCGAGAGTGTGTCTGTGTGTGATGTGCACTTGTAGAAATACGGGGTCAGAAATGTTGTACCTAGTCCGTGCAGTTTATTACTCCCAGCCTGTAGAATTTGTCTCTAGAGCCGAGATCAATTTATGACCCACATTCAAGGCGCGTGCCACGGACACAGAACTGACTGCTGCTTACCAGAATGCTATTGTGGTTTCATTATTCAATTCCATGTTACCGCTCAAATATGATCACATATTTCAGACTTTTTTCTTGCCATTTAACATTTAAAAAAAGATCAGGAGCCCAAGGCTACCCCCCTCCCCCCCCCAAATTCTGCCCATTTTTGGAATGCAATACAGAGACCTCACACTTGCCCATGCAATTTCATAAAGTATATAAATTATACTTACTATTACTTAATTAATTGTATTAAAAAATATATCTAAATATGCCCAAATATCCAATAATTTGGAAAAAAACACAAACGGCAAAACCACAGTGACTCATCAAAACTATTGCCATAACACATTTATCCTAAAAAAAATTCATTTTTGGGGGGTGATTTACGTATTGAAATGTTATAACAAAATAATGATTATGATTTTCAAATCAATTTTCTTTGCATTGGCACACTCTGCTGTTGCCACCTTTGCCCGCTGGTAGCGTCAACTTGGCCGGCCCTTTGGCACTTTGAGCTATGTGGATCTGTCCTCACCATCTCATCACCGCCGGCCCATTGCCTGCCACCAGCCACCCTAGTGCTATGTGATGTAAAGCTGGCATTCCTCCCCAGGCCGGTCTTTTGTGTGTGTTCTCTGGGGTGGAACAGGGACAGGGCAGAACAGTGTGGGGGGTTTCTGTGTGTCGCTCCATGCTACTTGTGTTATTGTAAGTATACATTGTGTAAATACAAATTATACTGCTGCTACCGTAACACAAGATCATGCACATTCAAATTGGTGTGCTGAACACTACTAGTGAATTAGGTAATTGACCTCATGCTGTATGCCATTCATAGAAATGGATGTAAAATGCATACAATTTGTGGACGTTTGACAATCAAGCTGACTAACTCACTATGTAGCAATTCAAATGTCTTCACAGTGGATGGAAAGTTGAGAGTAGCACGTTTATTTTCTTTTTTGCATATTTTGAATGACAGTGTTACAATATTAAAAGTGATAGTGGAATCCTTCCAATACCCAGTGTTCCTAATCGGAATAAGGTACAGCATTATACCTACATGTCAGAGTGAACACAGATGGCATCCAAACCAGATAAATTCATGTCACTCACTCTATTGCCATACTAAAGTGCTAAATCCATCAACAATGCTTTGCAACGACTCTAGTTTCTATGTCCCATCCATCAAACGCTGTATCTAATCCTGGCACTGCAGGTTGTCTCATAGCCGTGAAATGACTAGTTATGGGGCTAAATGGGTAGCCTCGGGCTTCAGTATCAACAGTGTCGGGTTTGAAGTCTCTGACGGGCCCGTGCGTCACCTCTGGGTGTGGCAGGCGGATGCTGGTGGATTCGATGTCTTCTTTGACAGATGTCCCCTGATTGTTCATGACGGCTTGGATGGCGTTAGATCGGGTAATTTTGGCGTATTAAATGCTGTGATGTAAAGTGTGAATCCCAAAAGCGATCTGCTTATTTTGTTAAGGTCCCTGCCAGGGCTCCGAACCGGTTCAAGGAACGAAAACCGGAAACAAAAATTTTGCAGAATTTTATGAGGAACGGAAACTGAAAACGATTTCTTCAACTGTTCCAGAACAGAAATGGAACATTATGAAATCCACAAAACCGGTTAAAACGTTTTTTTCCCCCCGTTCTCTATATTTTAACACATCCTATGTGTAGGAGACTATTTCTGTATAAACTATATCTAAATTTAACATGGCACAATATAAGGAACTTTAAGAACGAACAGAATTTTTCCGCTCTGAACTGGTTCAGGACCGATATTTTGGTGGTGGAACGGTTTCGAGAACGAAAACGTCTAACGTAGGCCTGTCTCAACCTTTCAGAATGGAACATTTTAAAATCATTTGTTTTCAAGCCCTGGTCCCTGCAAAACCCTAGTCCCTAATCCCTAACCCCTGATCTTAGCCCTAAGATGAACCATAACCTCCTACCACATACCCCTAACATAACCGTAACCTAAGCCTTACCCTAACAAAATAAGCGGATTGTTTTCATCACGACATTTAATATCCGATCTAATACCAGCCATGACGGGATTTACAATTTCTTCTTCCTCAATCCAAATGATGATTCCAATGTAAATGCCATACTAATATTTGTATGTTTCTGAATGCAGGAATGTGTCCCCTTTTAGGGAATTGTGGGTTTCAAATTGAAAAGAAAAATGAGAAAAGAATCTCGCTGGCTACAGCCTTGGCCCCACAGATTATATTACTCCATTAGTTGTGTGGTACAACCCAGATGCTTCCATGTGAATGTGCCATTTGATCTTGACAACATCAAAACTGGTAGCATCAAACCTGAAGAGGAGAAATTCGACCTCAGACGAGCAACTCCCATCTTTGCCCGGTACTAGCAAGGTGTATACAATAATGATAATGATGATGATAATGATAAACATTATGGTTCATGAATAATGAGGGGAGACATACAAACAAACAATAATGAGGGGAGAAAGCCTCTAGCTCATTGTAAAGGTTAATTGCCATTGACTTAAAGGACCTTAGAAAACGGTTTCGTTTTGCAACACATTGATGGCAACACTACAACTTTCTTTATTCGACAATATGTCATGCAGTGTATGACATGCGGTTGAGATGCAGATCAGATTTTTTGAAAAATCGTATTACCTGCGTTGGTCGCGTTGGTTGATTGGTTGGTTTGTGTGTCCCCAGGATAACTGAAAAAGTTTCGCACGGATCTGGATGATTTTGTACAGTTGTTGGAAATGACACACGGAAGAATCGATGACATTTTGGTGCTGCACTGGGAAATGTAGTTGGCATGTTCGCCGAAGGGAATACAGTCTATTGGTCAATCGCAATTGCGGTACTCGAGCACTTGCATTGATGGTTTGCCACACATACTGCTAGCACTAAAAGTAAATTTTTTTTTGTACCACTACGGCACAGGTTTGCAATCTCTGAGTCCTTTTTTAAAATGTTTTTTTTCCAGCCCATTCAGGCTTTTTTCTTCCAAGCTTTTTATTTATTAGGGTTTGTGGAAACCGGTGAAGATGGGGGGTAGACATGCGGGAAATACGTCGGTGGTGGGATTCAAACCACCGCGCCATTAAGGCATATGCATGCTTTCCATTGCACTGAGCTACTGGGCAACACTAGTCTTATTAATTTAAATTAATTGAAAACATGCAAAGAACTTGGTACTTGTTTAGCATGTTTTTGAGTTGTTGAATGTTGGCCAGATAGTAGGGTTTTCTAAATCGCAGGATTTCTCCACCCCCTCACACTCCACTTGTGTGTCAACATTGAATCCACGTCTTCCCTTGGTTCATTGTGGAGACCAGCTCAAGAGTCACCGGACACTTGCCAAGCTTTGGCACTCGTATAGCTTTTTTCAAATGGGTTGTCAATCTCGGCTGGGATGTAAACTAAGCCAACCTAAAAAAAACATGACCTTGTTGAGGTATTTACTTCTAGCCTAGGGAAAATCTTACCTGCCGTTTTGGAGAAGATCCAACGCATGGTTTTGGTGATATCTATCTCACCCTTGCCCATGGTGGTGATTCGATTCGGCATCGATTTTATGACCCAACGATTCGATTTTTTTCGATACTCAAGAATTCACCAGGATTTGGATACGATTTGATTAAAGGCTAGACAATGTTTCAAATTTTAAATAAATCAATGACAGCTGTAATATCGTTATACATTTATTTAGACTGTATATAAACACATACCCTCTTTGGCCATGGCACACGTGCCGTGTTTGTGTGTGTTAAAGTGAGGATGGCGCCAAATAGGTTTAGCGCCTCCCGCAGCACGGGAGTGGAAATACGACCAGGAGCAAATTGATTAAAAATGATGAGAAAAAAAATCGATACATTGTATCGACAGATTGTATCGACAGCTGTCGTATCGATATATCGATACAAAATCGATTACACACCTAGTTGTTAGATCTCATTAGGTAGCCTTTCAGCCCATGGAGAGCACCTGGATTGTTGTGAGATGATTGTGAAAGAGTTGGCATGTCAAGCATGCCATTGCAGAAAATCCGGACAGGAGATTTGATATTGATATCAAAATATATTTATTTAATGCTCTATCCAGCAGGGGGCAGTGAATGGCCACCCAACCTTTTTTTTTTCTTCTCAAACACTTGCATGACACTGCTAATATCCCCCAGTATGCTCACCACTTCAATCCAACATAAACAGACCTACTGATCTCATACCACATGCTCGCCAGAAGCTGCCACTCTGTGCCTCCGAGCACGTGCCCC
>OMKY01145899.1:0-12500 GCA_900302395.1 Bregmaceros cantori
ATAATAATAATAATAATAATCCGCACTTATTAATAATCAAACACACGAAAATGTTTAAGGTGTGCGTTTCTGTTTTTAACAACAACGACTACAACTCCCAGAATCGACCAGGTCTCAGACTTACCGGAAGTAGCCGATTTTCTATAAATGCATTTCCGCTTCGGTCGAAAGCCCTTTCCTGTCTACGGCCTATCGAAAGATGGCGGTGCAGATCTCCAAGAAGAGGAAGGTTAGCCTCTCTTTATGTCAAATATCACAGTCCGGGGCGCACTGGAATTAAGAAATAATAGCAGCTGACCATAATCGGAGTCCGTGTTCTTCTATATCGATGCGTCCACTGCACTTTTACGGCTTCGTTCGCGCGGATTGCCTCAGATAGTTTCCTCGCAACCATGGCCCCGGCTACTGCTAGCACCGCATCCCCACTCGCTGCGTTCATTTTACGGTTGTAACCGTTAAATTCTCCCCTCAATGTCAGTTTTCTCTGCGTATACTGGTACACTTTACACGTGTACCCACCTGTGTACCACTTCCAAGAAGAGCCAGTTCCCGTGTAGTTGCTACAGTAGGTTGTACAGTGCATGCCGGCGTGAGTTTGGTCTGTTGATGAACGTATGGGATTGCGCTGTATCCAGCGTGCGTTTCGTTTCCAGATCGACCCACCGTTTAACTTGTTAATGTGTACGTACTGCTAGCATTTGGCTCGTGCAATGTTATGGACCGTGACCGGTGCCTTCTCGACCTCTCGTAGAGAACTTCCGAATAGTTATATGGTAATGCGGTTGTGAAGCCCTACAGCAGGACTTGAGGGGACGTGTAGCACTGTACCTAAAATCGCTAATATAAACCTAGATTAGCAAGTCTTTCATTTTAAACACCGCCATAGCTGCATCCCCCTCATTGAATCACGTACCGCTGGTATATAATTTGCCCATCCGCCCTTGGCATCAGTTGTACAGGTGGGCATACATTGGTAAAATAATTTAAAATTCAAACAAATGTCGCACAACATTTTGGCCGGCTCATTGTCCAGGGTTGGACGTTTTCACTTGTGATGAGAGGGAGGGATACTTGCATGTATCAGTTGTATTGATATTCTTTGTCTATAGATGGTAGTGTTAAGTTGTAGGGATGTAAATCACACCGATCATGGCGATTCGATTCAGTATGAGTAGGATTTTCTGACCCAATGATTTGAATTATTCTTCGATACTCAAGAATTCACCACGATTCGATTGTGATTTAAATTATTTTTACCCAATAGGCTAGACAATGTTTCAAATTTGATATAAATCACTGACCACTGTTACGCGCTGTAATAGCGTTATACATTTATTTAGACTATATAAAGGCATAGTCTCTGGCCATGGCGCACAGTGTTTGTGTGTGTAAAAGAAGCGCGGACGGTGCCAAATGGTTTTAGCGCCACCCGCACCACGGGAGTGCAATTGCGTTCAGGAGAGAAAAATCGATACTCTTCCGGACGTGTCTACATTGTATTGACAGCTGTTGTATTGATATATCGATACTAAATTGATGTTATTTACACCCCTAGTAGGTTATCTAACCCATGCTGTGATGCCCGCTTTACGTAGTATGGGGACACTTGGTTTGAGAAGCGTTCATTTGCACTCCTTCAGTGATGATGCGATGACGAGTCTGAACTGGTAGTTTTGCGCTGGGATTGGCTGGGCTGGTTGTCACGTTCTGTGCTTCTGGTCAGGTTACCCCAAAGCAGACTAACGTTGGCCGTGAAGACTCTTGAGGCATTTGTCTGAGAAGGGTTCTCAGGGGTTGATCTTGCTGAGTTCCACTGATGTATTTTTGTAAACGCAACCTCCCGGAGGAAATGAGATCATCGGAGGAAGTGAAGTGGTGCTGGTCAAACAGCCCATAGTTGTACTGCACTTGGTAGTCTTGGTAATTTGAACTTTTTTCTCTCCCAGTTCGTCGCTGACGGGATCTTCAAGGCTGAGCTCAATGAGTTTCTGACGCGTGAGCTCGCCGAAGATGGCTACTCCGGTGTGGAGGTCCGTGTCACCCCCACCCGTACAGAGATTATCATCCTGGCCACCCGGTAAGATCCAATCATTTAACTATAGGGCAATGTAAAAAACGGTTGCCACATGCGGAAAAGCAATGTGCTGCCATTTGGCAATGACATTTGGTCCAAGCCCCTGCAATGCCTTGCTATTAATGCTAAATGTTAATACTAACTTTAAACACCTTGCATGCTTCTGCAGATTTATATTATTCCTTTAACATCAGTCTCATATGTGGCTGTTATTCCTTGTTCCCTTGAGCCTTTATTCCACTAAATTAGTGAGGGTGGAAGCAGTAGTTACAGATTATTCTAAATGCATTTGGGCGCTGTCTCATGGCGCACATGTACATTTGGTGCACTATTAGTACATAGGCTGCTGTCTAGAATAGGGCTGTAACTAACGATTATTTTAAGTCGATAGTAGTTTCCGATTATTGAAACGATTTAATCGGTTCAATGTTTTTCCTTTTAAAATAATACCCCAAAAAATATCTTGCAAACGTAATCTGGTCAAATTAGGCACTTTTTAACCAAATAATGTATAGATGAAGTTACTTCCTCTGACACACTCATTACATGTAATTTATACCATATTTTCAGGTTTCTCCATATTCATGTTTTTTCTTATCAATTATGTTCATTTATGTTTTTTCTTATCAATTATGTTCATTTAATGTTTCATATTTTCGAAAAATATGAATGAATATCAAATTTGTGGATAAATGGGGGGGGGGGGGGCATCAGCCCGATTCAATTCTCTGCCGATCAATTATTCGTTGTCACCGATTGATCGCCAAATCGTTAAACGCTTGACTCTACACACTGAAAGGAAATTCATTGACATGGACATCACGGGTGACGCTCGTGTGTGTGTTGTAGGCTGTATGTGGTGCGCTTGGTGGCGGCATGCAAAAGTCGGCAGTGCAAATTAGCAGTGGTACACGCATACATCTGCACCGCACACCCAGTTTGGCCAAATGCAAACGCATTCTGCACCTGCCTGATGGCCCAATCTGCACATGGTTAAGGACATGTAAACAAAAAAGATGTGACCTAGCTGCTGTTAATTGCAAAACCGATGTCTTTTCAGATGGTACTAAACCGCGGCCGAGTGCCCTGAAATGCCGTCCGGTGACTAGTGCGCCACACGATGCATGGCAAACTGGTGTAATTATTACTAAATGCCCCATCTGGCAGGTGTTGAAACTTCCCTTCAGTGATGATACGATGACGAGTCGGAATGGATAGTTTGCGCTGGGATCGACTGAGCTGGTTGTCACGTTCTGTGACTCTGGTCTCTGTTCCCCAGTCCAGATTTATCATTTTCCTTGAAGACACTTAAAGCATTTGTCTGAGAAGGGTCATTGAACTGAAACAATTCCCAGGGTTGTACACATATTTGGCATTTTTCTGTTAATGTCATGTATATATTGTAGTGTCCCATTTGAGCTACTTTGATGCTAAACGGCGTGCTCTAGTCTCTTTTCAAACCACCAACCCACTTTTAAATTGCCAACTGATTTGCTGTGGCAGGGCTGGAAAACGAAATTATTTTTAAAACGTTCCGTTCCGAACGGTTCAAGCAGGTCTAAATTTAACGTTTCCATTCTCAGAACTGTTGCACCACCAAAATATTGGCCCTGAACCGGTTCGGAACACAAATATTTCGTTTGCTCTTAAAGTTTAAATCGTTTTTATACAAAATATATTTGGACTTTCTAACTTCAGCGCAACTGTGTTAACGCCATTACATTCGCTTCCTCGTCTGTCCACAAGATGAAGCCCCAGATACATGGGGCTTGATTGACAGTGAAAGTGGACAGAAATAGTCTCCCAGACATAGGATATTTTAAATTATATAGAGAACGGAGAGAAAAAAAACGTTTAACCGGTTTTGTGGATTTCATAATGTTCCTGTTCCTGAACGGTTGAAGAAATGTTTTTTCGTTTCCGTTCCTTGTAAAATTCTGCTCCGTTTTCGTTCCTTGAACCGGTCCGGAGCCCTGGGCTGTGGAATAATTTGCCTTTGTGCGAGTCACTTCCCCACTGATCATTCTCTACCTTTTCCCATTAAGAAATTTGTGCTGTTCAAAGGTCTCCAAAATGATCTGTACAGTAGTATTTAAAATTATTATGCTCATCATTGACTTTAGTTGGTCATAGTCTTTGATGCTGAAATACTTCTATATTGTCATTTTCTATTGAACAAATGCCTTGTCTAATTGTTTTAAAGGGTGCAGTTAATGGTTGTAATTGTGCCTGTCTGGCTGAGATCATTTTCCATTGTCGTCCCTACTATAAAGCGTGTGCCCCTGTTTGGTTCTATCATTCCTACGTTGTTTGCTGAGCGCAGTATGAGCCTGCTGACCGCCTGGATGCTGTCTCTTCCAGCACCCAGAATGTACTTGGAGAGAAAGGCCGTCGCATCCGGGAGCTGACGTCTGTGGTCCAGAAGAGGTTCGGTTTCCCTGAGGGCAGTGTAGAGGTGAGGCACAGTGATGCTCAGATGATCTTGATAACTTGGGGGGGCATGCTGCTTGACTGCTGTAACAGCCTTCTGTGATGATATAATGCAGAGTCTCAAGTCTGAACCAACTCTGCTCACGTCCTGTGACTCGCTGAATGAAGCATGCGATGCAACAGAACACTTGACTGTCACTCCCCAGGTCATCCTCTCTAATCTTGGTTGTTGGCTCTGTTGTTTGGCTCTCCAAAACCCGGCGACTCTTTATCTTAGGTGTTGGCTCTCCAAACTCATCCTGGCAGCTAGTTAGGAGATGCTACCCGTTCATCCCCATAAGGTGCACTAATCTTGGTTGTCAGCTCTGTTTTTGGCTCTCCAAAACCCAGTGTCTCTTTTGCTTAGGTGTTGGCTCTCCAAACTCATCCCGGCAACTAGTTAGGAGATGCTACCCGTTCATCCCCATAAGGTGCACTAATCTTGGTTGTCAGCTCTGTTTTTGGCTCTCCAAAACCCAGTGTCTCTTTTGCTTAGGTGTTGGCTCTCCAAACTCATCCCGGCAACTAGTTAGGAGATGCTACCCGTTCATCCCCATAAGGTGCACTAATCTTGGTTGTCGGCTCTGTTTTTGGCTCTCCAAACCCCAGCAGGGATTTTGCAGGTTTTGGCTCTCCAAACGCATCCCAACAACCAGTTAGGTGGCTGTCTCTGGCTGAAGGCTCGTTGTTCTGTATTCATTACCTGATGCATTTGTCTGAGAAGGCATGATGGCAGTTTGGTGGGGCACTAAATCTAATGGTGTGTGCTAGTGATGAAACCATTGATCTTAAACTGATACTGTTTAGTCCGACATGCAGCACCCTACAGGGTACTTGGTGATGCTGATATTCTTTCAGTGCACTTTAATCTGGCACGTTTGAATTTCCAAGAAATGGTGAATGTCTGGGGTAAAGAGCAAAACTCAATCTAATCGTAATTGACATTAAGCAGGTATTTAAGACCTGGTTACCAATTCATACCAGTTTAGAATTAGAAAAGTTTAAATTTAGAGCTTTTTTTCTCTATAAATGACTGTCATAATGTAATGAATAACAATGAAATTAACCTTTAGTCATGGGCTAATTTTTAAATTGGCCTGCAATGCTATGGCCTATAAAAGTTCACCTCTATGGACAAGCCACCTTGACAAACATGGGAAAATATCAGCATTGGCCAAGGTACCCTCCATCTCCACCTAAAGTTTTATGAGACACTACATCTATTAGTATCTCACTGTGGTTCTGGGCTATCCCATCTTGAACTGATGCATTGAACTCCTTATCTCCTAGCTGTACGCTGAGAAGGTGGCCACAAGGGGTCTGTGTGCCATCGCCCAGGCTGAGTCGCTGCGTTACAAGCTGCTGGGAGGTCTCGCTGTGCGTAGGTAAGGCATCGACTTATTTTGGGCATTCACACCGTTGTCAAGTTGTCACTGGACTGGATTGTTGGTGGCGACAGTTTGGTCTGGATTTGTCCCTTCAGTGATGATACGATGACGAGTCGGAATAGGCCGTATTGCTCCAAGTTCGACCAGACTGTCGCGTTCTGCGGCCAGTCTGGGCTGGTTCCTTGGTGTTTATGGTCTTTAGCCTTGAAGACATTTGAGGCATTTGTCTGAGAAGGGATGAGACTCTAATGCTGCGACTCAAACCTTAAACATGGTCTTGGCCCATGCAGTTTTTTTTTTTTTACTTTTAAGTAGGGCTGTACGATTTTGCAAAAAAAAATCGAATTCCGATTTTGTTTTTGAAATCTCGATTTTCAATTGTTTCCAGTTTCTTTAAAAGGTACAAAATATATCAAAACTAGAAGTTTCATATTTCAAACTTTGCAAATGGTGTCCATTTTTGTAGTAGAGCAAGTAGACACCTCACCCTTTGGTTTAGGATTAATACATTCTTCAATTTATATACATTTTATTTAGTAAGTTGAGCGCTCGAGGTTGGCTCCAACTGCTGCTGCCCAACTGGGGTTTCCGTAGTGATGGCCTGAAGACTTGGATATTGTAATGAATACCTGTGACGATTAAGATATGATCGTGTTCATGAGCTAACAATTTGTTAATCGTCCCCTTTTTTTTTCCTCAAAATGATTGTCATCCTTAAAAGACATGCAGATTCTGAGAAGAATCTGATTCATTCAGAATGTACATTCCGAATCTGGAAAGGGATGCAAAAGCATGTACAGGACACTGTCTGGTGCACAAAGGCTTACAGTACCGTATCTTTCAGACCAATGAGCGCACCCCCGTCATTTTGAAGAAAACATGGAAAGATATACAAGCTGCGCCGAAAAAAAAACCTAGAATTGCTGCATAAGACGCACAGTTCAAAGTAAGGGGAAAAGGTGTGGCTTATAGCCCGAAATATATGGCTACTGTTGGCATTGGATACTAATAACTCAAGGATGTGTCCTTCTTGAACAAATTGCTCATACCCTACTACGAGGGCGTGGGTGACCAAAACGATGACAAATCTCATTAATGTCCTGCATAAAGTACAGCATTGATTATCTAAATTAAGAACCACTGGCTGAGCATGGACTGGTGGAAATTTATTCAAAGGACTTGAATCATTGAAATACTTTGAACGTGTTAATCAGATCCAAAGTTTTGAGGTGAAACTGCCATCATTCACATTCAAACTTATCCTTCACCTCTTGCACACAACTGCTCATGGCAACATTTCTTGTTTACCTAAGTAGACCCAGTAGTCAGTTTTCTGTTACCGTCGAGTCATCCATAATGTGTTTCCTGGTTTGCCATCATTTTAAAATAATGGTTCTTTTCCAGCCAATAATTTTAGACTGTAATATTTGCAGTTAATGTTGCTGCTGTTGATGTAATTAATCATTTAAGAGCACCATGTCTTGTGCTCTGCGTGATCTCGTAGAGTGAACCAATTGATGTTTCCTATGCAGGGCATGCTATGGTGTGCTGAGATTCATCATGGAGAGTGGAGCCAAGGGCTGTGAGGTGGTGGTGTCTGGTAAGCTGAGAGGTCAGAGGGCCAAGTCCATGAAGTTTGTGGATGGTCTGATGATCCACAGTGGTGACCCTGTCAACTATTACGTGGAGACTGCTGTTCGTCACGTCCTGCTCAGACAGGGTAAGCATTCTGGACCTTCTCGGTGATCCAACTTCAATTTGTTTCGGGGTTTTTTAACGCCAGGAAACTCCTTTGGTTTGCTTTTTAGTCGTAGTATAGTACAGTATCTGGGTTAATTTGGTGGCTATTCACACTGTCTTCTAAGAGGACCAAATTATGGAGCATAGCACCAGGGCTCCGAACCGGTTCAAGGAATGAAAGCTAGCGGAAATGAGTGGAAACTGAAACTAACTGTTCCGGAACATTATGAAGTCAACCAAACCGGTTTAAAATGTTTTTCGTTCTCTATTTTAACATGGCCTATGTTTGGGAGACTATTTCCGTCCATTTTCACGGTGTCATCAAGCCCCATGCACCTGGGCCTCCATCTTGTGAATAGACGAAAAAACCAATGTAATGACGTTTTAAACCCGGTTTTCACTTTAATAGTTTCACTGAAGTTTGAAAGTCCACCAATATATTGTATAAACTATATCCAAGCGTAACATTGCACAATATAAGGAACTTTGAGAAGTTTTTTTGTTCAGGAACGAAAACGTTAAACGTAGGCCTACCTGAACCGTGTGGAAAGTGTTTTTTTTTTTTTCACATTATCAAGGACCATTCAGGACACAAATTAACGTGACAAGTTTATTTAGATGTTTTGGTTGAGTGAATCAGGCGCCGGGATGGAGGCCGCTGATGAGGGGACCAGGTGTGGTGGAATCGGTTTGAAAGTTGGATGTATGGGTGCGTTTACGGTGGTGGACCCGGCTGTGTGCTGTCGTAAAGCTGCTGGCGCTGGAGGAGTCGCGGCGGGAGGATCGGCGGGGGGAAGACCGGTGGCGTTGATGGGGCGAGGAACTGCTCCCAGAGGACCGGCGGTGGCGGGACCGATGTCTTGAGCGGCGCGTCCGGCTGCTGTGGCGGGCCCGGTCCTGATGGCGTGCGGGAGACCGGCTTCGGTGGTGGCGAGTTGCAGCGGTGAGTACTCGTCCCGGGTTGAATGTCCGGTGTGGGAACTGCTGGAGGATGAGGCAGGATGGTAGGCGCGTCCGGGACGATCGCTGGGGCCGGGGCGGTCGGCTCGGTGGGCGGAGGTTGCTGCGCCTCGACCATGCGATGGTAGAGGGTGAGTCTTGAATCTTTTGCGGAGAAAGACACTCCTTTCCCCGTAAGCCAGTTCCGCAGGCGGGAGATAGACCAGGGGCGAGGCTCGTTACTGGCCGGGGCTGTGGGTGTCGGGTTGACCCGCTGGGGACTGGGGCTCGGCGGACGATCAGATCGAGTAGAGGGGCGACCTCCGGGCCCATGAGTTCGTCGGAACTTCCACTTGACATGATGGAAATTCAAAAATGGTTGGAATGCGAGGAATGAGAAGAGAGAGAGAGAAAATAGGTATGGTGTAAGAATGAAAAAGAGAGAGAGTGTGTGTGTAAGAGAGAAAGTGTATGTAGTGGCGTGGACCTTGCCCCCCGCATCAAAAGATTTTGGAAGGCGTGAATGGGTCGGCTGGTTCCGCGCTTAAATATGCTGCCAGCGGCCTCTAACGGCTCTGATTGGCTGGCGGCTGATGGTCCATATTTTGCGAAATTCAAAAAATTTTAATATTCAAATTTTTATCAATTTTTTTTTTCAAGCCTTGCACTGCATTGTCAAGTAAACTTTTAGATTTTTTTTCCTGCTTTTACTAACAATACAGTAATTACCTGCTCACAAATGTGTTTCTTTATCAAAAAGCTGTTTTTCGTCATCCAAACTCATTGAGATAAAGTGCCATCCTGTCGTACCACCTGACGGCGCTAGAGGGCATTAATGCACCGTAATTAGAGGTAATCTATCGGTCGAAGCAGAAGCATGCGGTCATCTTTTCATAACGATGCGTAACACAGAACTGACCATGGATTTCATTTCTGGTGAAGATGACTGTTGAAGCACCGGCGGTGGTTTGACAGCAATCTCACTGTCTACGTGTAAAGGGGTGTTTGTCCCCTTTATTCACTGAACCGCACTAGAATTTGCTTTGAAGGGGAGGGGATCGATACCTCGCCCCGAAGCGCTGTTCATGCATTTAGCCCAGACCAGAATTCCCGTCAGATGGGACGTTGGTTTAGTTTAAACTAAAGGTGGCAGGTGTGAATACACCCTGAATCTAAGCTGTGGCAAAGGCTTTTGGAAGCTCGTAGTGGCAGATTGTCAAGTTTGTAGGTGCGTCAACCATCTGCTCATATCAATGTTATTGACTCCAACTTTTTTTTTTCCAGCCCATTCAGGCGTTTTTATTTATTTTTTATTTTTATTAGCATTAGCGGAAACGGGTGACGATGGTGGTGGGGCTGTTGTGGATGTCTTACTTTGCCGAAACGGTCCTGTAGTTTGGTCTGGATTTGCCCCTTCAGTGATGATACGATGACGAGTCTGAATAGGCCGTATTGCTCCAAGTCCGACCACATTGGCGTGTTCTGCGGCCAGTCTGGGCTGGCCTGGTCCACCTCAGAGCAGAGGGGAGCCAGGCCAGAGGCCCCAGTCATGCCACAGGGCAGGGCCCCGCCTCCCACAGCTTAAAAAGATGACTATTTAATGTTGTGATGAAATCATGACTAGTTAGACCCACCAGGAATCCGCGGGGACATTTTTTTTTCCGCGAAGTACATTCCCATTTCCGCGAAGAGCAAATTCCACGTCTTAAAATTCCATATTCCGCGAGCATGAAAAAACAAGCTAAAATAGAAAGCCTATTTTTTTTTATCTTATTAAATGAACAGCAACACATGGTAAATTCCACGCAAGCTTGTCTTTACCGCGAAAACATCCGCAATTGCGGAATCGCAGATTTCTGGAGGGTCTAACTACTGGTGCATCGCCATCCTGAGCTTCATTATTTTTATGGTATTTTGGAAACATTGTCAATCATAACTTCTGAACAACTGTGCCACGTTGCACCATAAATAGACCAGGGATGGGCAACCTCTATGATAGACGGACACTATACTATTTTATTATTTTTGCACTGGTTTTGGTTCTCCGAAACCCAGCTCGACACTTTTTGCTTAAAGGTGCTCTCCAAACTCATCCCAACAACCAGTTAGATGGCTGTCTCCGGATTGAGACACGTTGTTCTGCATTCATTACCGGATGCATTTGTCTCAGAATGGCTGATGGCAGTTTGGTGGTGCACTAAATCTACCTGGTGCAAGCTATTTTTGTTACTGTCCCGTATGCAGCGGCCCTTAGAACTCTTGGCGACGCTGATATTTCATTGCTAAATGTACTTCTATTTACTTTATTTGCACACAGCATTTGGTATAAAATATCAAGTGTTGAACTAAACATTTAACATGGTCATTCCTGCACTTCAAATGTGAGAAAATAAGGCCCTTGAGGTTTGGATAAAACATTCCATTGAAGGAGTCTTGATGCATTGCTGACTTGTAGTGGCAATTTATTTAATGACGAGGGCAATGGTCACCATTTTTTTCCCTTTCTCTTGCAGATCTTTTCCATTCCCTGATGGAAGAGTTTTGTGTATAAAAAATAAAATCTGAAATTCATCTGCCTGTTGTGGTGATCAATTCTAATTGTCATATGAACAACCGTAAGCAAATTGTGCAAGTAATGTTGAAATAACCTGAATGAACTTTAACGCGTCTAGCAGTCTGGTTAGAAAATGAGTCTGCCTGAGCAAAGTTTGGTTCAAGAGCTCCACCGTAATGCGGTGATCCTAAATCGCTGAACTTGCCGTTTGGTGCGTCACAGCGTATTTGTTTTTGCACATGTTGCATGTGAACGGTTGGAGTTTTACATTTTGCTTATCAACAAATATTTCACGTGTCTAGTCACAGGTCTAGTCTAACATAACATGAATATTTGGCACTGTTGCCCTGACTTGGCAGACAAATGTTTGCTTGTGAATTGGGGTGGCTTTTTCTTTGTGCGGTTGGAGGTTTACATTTTGAATACTGTTAACCAATCGTTCTTATGAACACAAATTTTGGCTGAATTTGTTAATTACGGAACTTGTGTTAAATTGCAAAAAGGTTATTTCTGGTCTGGAACTAGCTTACTATTGACCTCTGATAGCGCCGTTTTTCCAACGGTGGCGGCCCAGAATGCACCACGCGTGCATTCATTACAATATTCATGTTGGGCTGGGCGATATGGCGTCGTGTTCACCCCAGTTGCTCAAATACATAGAGAACAAGAAAAAAACAGTTTTTAACCGGTTTTGTGGATTTCATAACGTTCCATTTCTGTACCGGAATCGTTGAAGGAACCTTTTTTCATTTCCCTTTCCGCTCCTCGTAAAATTTCATAAAATTCTGTTTTTGGTTTCTGTTTTCGTTCCTTGAACCGGTTCGGAGGCCCTGGTGGTAGCTCACCATATTAACTAGCAGTGCTAAAAAGCTAATGGTTAACTAATGATCGTGTAGTCGAATTATGCATTAAACACATTTTGTCAATCCCCTTATTTGCTCATAGCGTTCATTTAACTCCATTCATTTCACTTGATTCTAGCAGTTCACTGTAGGGCCTCGTCCTCTACACGACTCCATTGTATCAGGCTGCAGAACTTTACCTTTTATTTTGTGCACTCTCACAAGCAGAGCTTGAAAGACGAAATTGTTTTGAAAACGTTCAGGCAGGCCTATGTTTAACGTTTTCGTTCTCGGAACCGTTCCGTTCCAAAATATTGGTCCTGAACCGGTTCGGAACGCAACATTTTTTCGTTCTTAATGTTAAAGTGTCGTCTCTTATCTACTAAATAAAACACTTTATGGTCTTTATGGAACCGGGTGGTTCCCTTTTATTAACTATTCTATTTACAAAACTACAGAAGGCATGAATGTGTCTCTAACCCGATCGCTATATC
>OMKY01145923.1:7973-20265 GCA_900302395.1 Bregmaceros cantori
GAGTTTCAACCGATTAATCGATGATAATCGATTATTGAGATAATCGCAAAATAATTTATAATCAATGAATCGGCAGTGATTAATCGTTTCCTTCCAACTTCCACTTAAACATGCTTAATACTTGTTGTTCCCAATGCCAGTCTCCATTCCCAGTGTCGTGGCCATAATACAATAAAGACAACACGTAAGCTTGGGTGAAAACCCAATATGTTAGAATCTAGGATGGAAGAGTAGGCTAATACTAAAAAATGGAAATGGAATGGCAATGAGTGGAGATAGCGAAACAGAAAAACACAATATTAATAGAGATATAGATTATCTGTCCACAGATGAGATGAATGGGATAATGCATAATGGTGGTTTAATCAGTCGGGATCCAGTAGCACTCCCTGTCAGCAGGGATCGGTCCGCTTTACGTCTAACTCCATCTCATCATGCCTTAAACATGGAGACGCTGCCCACACCCCACCAGCAAATCACAGCAGGAGATTGAGACTGTGTGTGTGCCGACGGTTGTTTGTGTGTGTGTCTGCATGTGGGTTTATGTTTGTGTGTGTGTCTGCATGTGGGTTTATGTTTGTGTGTGTGTATGTGTCTGTGTGTGTTTATGTGTGTGTCTGCATGTATATGTGGGTTTATGTCTTTGTGTGTCTGTGTTTATTTTGTGTGTTTGTGTTCATGTGTGTACCGATGCATGTGTATGTGTTTATTTGAGGGTGTGTGTGTGTGTGTGTGTGTGTGCATGTATGTAAGTGCGTTTGCGTGTTGTGTATCTGTTTGCGTGTATACTTGTGTGTGCTCGCATGTGTGTGTGTGTATTTATGTGTGTGTATTGATGCATGTGTATGTGTTTTGGTGTGGTGTGTGTGTGTGTGTGCATGTTTGTATGTGTGTTTGCGTGTTGTGTATCTGTTTGGGTGTATGCTTGTGTGTGCTCGCATGTGTGAGCGAAAGGCAGCTGGGTTATTGGAGATCGGATTAGACGAAGGAGAAGAAACAACACAATTGAGGGGATAATTGGGAGCCAGTACGGGTATTTAATTGCACTTATATAACAGATTTATTCTGCCCAATTGAATTAAGCAACTGTCTTCTGTGGCCTGCCCTGGAGAACTCACCAAAATTGGTGGACAGGTGTAGAAGTGTGGCCAATCCAGGGAGGAATTTCCATTTTGGGAATGGTTAGGAGCATGTAATAGTATGTTAATTCATGTGACACATTCATGCTAAATGCTCTGATGACAATGATTGCTCAAGATGACCACTTAAGCATCCACCTGACACCGGAGAATCTCGCGACCGTCATTCATTTCTACCATGACTTTGGTGGTTCGAAATATCTGGGTACACAATCAGCACAAATTTGGCTGCCAATTAGCGAAGAGATTGTGACGTCGCACACTTCCAGTGGCCCACATCATGGCTTTGCCTGCTAATAGTAAATTTGAAATGTTGGGGTGCCCAGTGGCTCAATTGGTTGGGCGGAGCGCTGGAGCGCACGCGTGTGCCTTAGTGGCGCGGTGGGTCGGTGGTTCGAGTCTCGCCACCGACGTGTTTCCCGCATGTCTGCCCCCCATCTTCACACTTTGATGTGACATCAAAGTGTTTTTAATATGAATAATGTTTCAATAATTTCAATACTTCCAATTTTAATGGAAAAATTAACAAATTAATCAATTAATCACCAATACTGCTGATAGATCTATTATCATAACTAGAAGCACTCAGAGATGGCAAACCTGTGCCGCAGTGGTACGAAAACATAGTACTTTAAGTGCTAGCAGTATGTGTGGCAGCCCATTATCAATGCAAGTGCTTGTAGAGTAGCGTGATTGCTATTGATACCCCCGGCAAATATGCTCAGCATTTCCCATAATTCCCGCATCCCGGAAATCTGGTCACGTGAATCAGGTAAGCAGCCAGCGATCTGTCGGTTGAGGTTGTGGTGATTAAGTATAATTATGTTACTTATTATTATTACTTAGTTATAGACTACAGAAGTGCACCAAAATCTAATCACTTCTTCCGTTGGTCATTTCCAACAACTCTACAAAATGTCATTCAGATCCGTGCACAACTTTTTCAGTTATCCTGGGGACAAACCGATGCGACTAAAAACATAACCTGCTCTGCGGCGCAGCCCTGGCACAGGTGATAACTGTCAGTTGCAGCCATAATTTTCAGCAATTGATAAAGAATAGCATACAGCATATGGTCAAGATGCACATGGTCATGAGGAGGTGGGAGTGGAGGAAAGAGAGAGAGAGAGAGAGAGAGAGAGAGAGAGAGAGAGAGAGAGAGAGAGAGAGAGAGAGAGTGGGTAAGTATAGGGAGGGAATGGTTGGAAGAGTAATTGGGGCTGACATTGCTGTGAATGTGCCACGAGCTCTGGATTCTTCTCCGGGAACTCGGTCAGCCCAGAGAGACAAACCTATCTGTGACCTTGGCATATTTTTCTCTTTATTTCTTCTTCCTGCATCTCTTTACATATGTGTCTGGTGAATGAACATACATTTTTTTTACCTGTCTGTAGCCTTCAAACATCAAGTCATACACACCATGACATGCATAATTGGTGTCAGATGTTTTTTTTTTGTTTTTTTTAAGTTATTTTATCCGGCGTCAGCGGCGTTTGTCCATATTTATTGGATAGGATTAGTGGGAAACTGGGTTGAAGAGATCGGGGGTAGACATTGCAGACAAGTCGACGAGCGACAGTGCGGACGCTGCGGCAGACACAGCGCCACTAACATGATTGGGGTCGCAATAGGTGCGGTGTCCATAACCACTCAGCCAATGCGGACCCCCAGATGTTTTTTTTTTTACCTGTGGGGAGCAGGTTATGTTTTTGATCGCTTTAGTTTGTCTGTCACCGGGATAACTAAAAAAACGTGTGCACGGATCTGGATGAAATTGTGTAGAGTCGTTGGAAATGACCAAGGGAAGAAGTGATTAAATTTTGGTGCATTTCTGTAGCCTATAAGTAACATAATCATATTTAATCACCAACTTACTAATGAGGAGTGCTTTTCCATGGTAGTCATGGAAATAGGGGTGTTCCTCTGAATAGAGCCATACCACCAAGATAATTCTAATTTACAACTAGAAGCACTCAGAGATCGCAAACCTGTGCTGTAGTGGTACAATAAATAGTACTTTTAGTGCTAGTGGTATGTGTGGCAACCCATTATCAATGCAAGTGCTCATCGAGTAGTCGCCTGGCGAGCCAGAACCAATGCATCATCCACGCATTGAACATTGCTAGACAGTATGCTATGCAACGTCTAACAATGTGCGATGCATCTGCAACACATTGGTTCTGACTTGCTAAGCTAGTAGAGTAGCGCTATTACGTGGCTCCCCCTAACGTTGTGACGCCATACTTACTAATGGTGCTTTGCACTCTTCAGACGGCATGTTAAACATGCGCGATCCCATTTGTAATAGTTAGGAAGTTGGCGCTGTTGGACTTAACCAATCACTCTGATTTTTACGCGTCATTGGTCAACACGTGCACTAACCAGGTAAGTAACTGATTATTTTGCTCGCCGCCGGTGCGAGAGACACGGCCGCCCGTGACGTCACTACAGAGAACAGGGATCGTTCACCCGTTAGTGATAATGAAACATGACTATTAAGTTACTCATAGGTTACAGAAATGCACCCAAATTTAATCACTTATTTCTTTTGTCATTTCCAACAACTCAACAGAAACAAGTGTTTCTTGACTAAAACTGCGTCTCAGATCCAGCACGGTTTCTGTTGAAAAGATAGCAGCAGGGCTCAACTACAGGTTACCACCAACCAGGTGGCTAATTTAGAAGCTAACCACAGCTTCAACAGTTTCACTAACAGCACATACGACCATCACATCCTTACCATGAGGCAGATCGTTATTGTGTATAAGTCGCAACCATAAACTCAAAGATGGGCAGTAACGCATGACATTTACTCCATTACATTTTTTATGTACTTTTTTAAAATTTACTTTTTGTCATTTTTACCATTTACTTTCTACTTTTACTCGAGTAAATTTGAGGTGAAAAAATACTTTTTACTGAGATGTCAGCAATTTGCTACTCGTTACATTAACTTGGCCTTTAGCGACACCCGTTGGGAACTGTTGGCACATATGTTGACATCATATCTCTCCCTCTCAGGCTGTCTCTCTCGCTCTCGCTCTCGGTCTTTCTCTCTCTCGGCCGCTCTCACTCTTTCTCTCACTCTCTCTCTCGGGTGCTTTCTCTCTCGCCCTCTCTCCCTCCTTCCAGGAGGATATCAAAAGTGGGGGAATTTCCAGGGATTGTAAATCAACAAGGGGCATTGAATTACATTTTGCAAAAGAGAATTTGACCTAATTCTTTTTTTTTTTAACTGAAGGTACTCAAGTAACGATTTTGTGGAGTACTAAGTAATTACTAAGTAATTTTTATGGCTACTTTGCCCATATCTGCATTTACTGAGAACACCTCTGAGATTTGGTGGTGCGGTTTGGCGCCAGACCTCCACATCTGCAGCATTGAAACAGCCAACAATGAGGCTCAAAGGCACAAAGAAGCTGCCACCAAATTGCTATTTGAAATAGTGAAAACGACACGAGTGCCAAGCTCCAGTCTTCCCACGGAATACAGGGAGCTGACATTTGTCCGCGGGGGTAAAGCAGTTCCTGTGTCTGTATATTTCCCTGTGTAAGGTGATCGTAGTGGATGAAAGTGGATGAATTTGTCACACAACGTTTCATAATCCGCTTACTACAGCTCGCTCTGTGACAAATCATCCACCCCGCTTGGCTCACTGCTTTACATAAGTATGAAATACAGTCAAAATCTGACTTGAAGTTACATGTTCTTCTTGCCCAATGCAATGGCTGCTTCACTGGTAATTCCAACTTGAATGAGTAAATGGAACAAGTGGCGCAGATTATACAATCATGCGTTAGAGAGAATTTGCGTGTGGAATAGCACAGCGCAACTTACCACCACCCTTTCAAAATAAAGCGGTAGGTGTGTGCTCCCCCCGATTAGACCTGCTGAAAAATAGTCAAAGACAGGCAAAATGAATGGCGCGGGAAGTGGCGAGTATATACGGGGTTGTTAAGGAAGTAAACCGAAAACGGGTCAAAAACTTGTCTATACATACAAAGAGCTCTGGACATTGGATAGGAATGATTTTAATACCTTACATTTCCATCTAAATGACAGGAAAGAAAGAAAGATAGAAAGATTTGCATTAATGTAGCGCTTTTCTACAACTTAGTGGCACTAAAAGCGATTAACAGTGACCTCTCAATCTCAAACCATGTATTAATAACTTACTTTTTTGATTCCTGTCATTTAAATGAAAAAGTAAGTTATTAGTACACGGTTTGTTAGAATGAACACCATTCATAGAAATGATTTTTTATAAGTTCCCACCAATCCAATGGACAATAAACTATTGGAATGGATTTCGTCTGAAATGTCAATACCCACAAGTGTTACAATGATTCAGAGGTCAGTTAGTCAAGTCAGATACACACACATCGAGCCACACACTCACATATACACAGAGATGGCAAGTAAAGAACAAATACTTAAGTACTGTACTTAAGTAGAATTTTCAAGTATCTGTACTTTTAGAAGTACTTTTTTCTGTGTGTACTTGTTACTTCTCCTCAGTAGATCTTTTAACAAAAATATCAGTACTTCTACTCCTTACTTTTCCCAAAATGTAGGTTTTTATAATTTGTACTTTATACTTAAGTACATTTTAGAGCATGTACTTTTTACTTTCAAAAATACTTTTTGAGTACATTTCTCAGCCTATACATTTTACTTTACTTGAGTAGATATTTGGATCAGTACTTTATAGTCTTACCGAAGTTGTTTTTTTCACAATCTATTTTATTCTTACTCAAGTAAGAAATCCTGGTACTTTTGCCATCTCTGCATATACAATAGTCTTGCAGACCATGGGTTGGCTCTACATGTAGCAGGCTACCAGATGCTAATGCAGCCTGTGTGCCGTGCGCCTTCCCCCTGGGGTACTTGCGCCGGCAAGTACCCCACGCGGCGCGGCTGTCCGGTGTCCGCTGTTCCGCCAGTCTCTGCCGCCGTGCACCTTTCCTTTCCCAGCCACACCCGCGACGAACGATGACTTAAATTGAAACACCGCCTGGCACAACTTGTGCCAAGCTGACAGGAACGAAATTAACTGTTCCGGGAACAATATTTTTTTAGTTCTAACCGGGTCGGGAACATCAATTCATTGGTTGAACTCATAACCGGAAACTTTATCATTCTGTTTCTGTTTGGAACGAACCGATTGGGAAAAAAATATTGGTCACAGTACACATCCCCTCTTACATCTGTGCATACACACAATCAAATACACACACACACACACACACACACAAACACACACCTTTTGTTTCAGTTGTCCAATCTCCTCCTGTCTTACTTGGTCCATTATTAATGTGATGCGTGGGTGTGCATCAGATGTCGGGCGTCTGTTATGTTTAGTGGTGCAAGCAAACCTTTCAAACATGGCTTCATAACTCATTCCACGACGCCGCGGCACACACACAAACATACACACAAACACACACACACAAACACACAAACATACACACAAACACACACACAAACATACACACAAACACACACACAAACATACACACAAACATACACACATTTCTTCCCTTGACAACCTGAAAGCCTGTCAAGTCTTGACTAATGTTTTATTGACGCATACTTCCACGCCCAACGTGCTAAATTAGTGATCCGCAGATTCGCTCGAGTGCGACCTCTTGCCGCTGCTTATTGTTGTTATGCAAATAGAAAGCACGCCGCAATCGATGCCGGAGCAGCGCGGCCGTCCAGTAGAGTGGGTGGTCATCGCAACAGAATCTGTTTGAGATTTTTTTATTCTTTTTTTGCCAGCATTGCTGTCAAGATGAATTTATGGTTGTCATTTTTAATTTAATGGACCGTGGTACACGTTGGTAAACAAACGCAAACATGCACCTGTATTTCGACAGGCCAAGCCTATTTTTCACAAACATAAATCCCATCACGAAAGGTGAGAAAAAAAGCACACAGCTAGGGCCAATTCTGATTAGGTTTGCATGTTTTGCTAGGTTTGTCCAATCGAATATAATATACAAACCATTCCAACGTTTGGAGCAACAGAGAAACTGTATAGGTCTCTCTTCTGCCACGCTCGTCAAATCCTTACATTTGTCACAGGTTATTTACGAATTGTGGAAATGACCCAGAGAGGAGACAAGAAAGGAGGGTTTGCAAAACCCTTTATTTTGGGTAAACACAAAATGTCAGGAATAAAGTTGAAAGACCCTTTAAAGGTCAAGTGAATACACATAACAAAGTCTATGTAAGAACTGTCCATGGCTTCATCATCAGACACGTTACTCATCTCAATATTCGGGTCCACCGGGGCGGAATCAGGTTCCGGTGGAGACTCCTGGAGGTCGTGCTGTGGCTAGGAGAGACAGCACCCAGATGAGTTTAAATGCCAGGGATTGTACCATCCAAGTATCCAAGGAAACTTCGTCAAGGTATTGAACCGTGGTGTGACGTGCTTAGTCAGGTAGACTAACCTGAACCAAGGCTTTGGGGCTGCGTCCTTCCGGGGTCGGACGCTGTCTTAAATGGAGGTGGACAGTTGATTGCTGACGCGGCGCAGCTGGAGGCTCCGCGCGTATGTTCCGAAATCCTTATGTTCAGAAAAGTTATGGAGCATTTATTCACAGTAGTCATTTGGTTGTAGGCACGGTGGCGCAGTGGTTAGCATTGCTGTCTCACAGCTAGAAGGTCCTGGGTTTGAATCCCAGCCCGGACAGGTCCTTTCTGTGTGGAGTTTACATGTTCTCCCCGTGTCTGCGTGGGTTTCCTCCGGGCACTACGGTTTCCCCCACCACCAAAAACATGTTCTAGTTAACCTGCTCCAGTCAGTGCCCCTGGCCAAGACGCTGGCTCAGAATCTGGAGTTGGCCCCCGGGCGCTGTGCACGCGGCTGCCCACCGCTCCTCAGGGATGGGTTAAATGCGGAGGAAGAATTTCACTGTACATGTGTGTATGTGTGACCAAATAAAGTACATTTACATTTGGTTATAGTAGGTTTAAGGGTTAATCCCTAATGACCCTAATACTAACATCTACCCTAACCCCTAAACGACCCACCCATCTTTTTTGTACATAGGGATTTCGGAACATAGGGCGTTCACCATTGATTGCCTGTTCAGCTTCGACTCACAGTTCCTTCAGATCATCATTTATTGGGTCAGTCCACATTATACTTGGTCTTCCTCGCTTTTTCTTTGTTGGTGCTTGTCTTTCTTGTACAATTCTACATACATGGTCCAGCATCCTCCGCACGTGGCCGAACCACCTCATCCTGTTTTCTTGCATTTTTTCCATTTTTCATTCTTTTATCTTTGCCCTTGATTCTTTGTTTCTAATCACCTCTTTGAGCATCAGTCTCAATGAACATTGTATCATTTTCATCTCTGCTGCTGCCATTTTTCTTTCATCCTGCTTTGTTTTCTTGTGCATAGGTATTGATGTAATTATACTTCTTTCCTTGTGAGTGAAGTCCATTGGTGCCATGGTGAGGGGAGGTCGATGTAGTTGCCTGGTTTTTGAAAAAGTGCTAGTATTGTCTACCTTTAACCATGGGCAGGAATGATTCAGCCAGGAATGAAAGTATCTATTCTGCTGTAACCCTTCTGTCGTTGTTTTACTGAATTCAAAGAATGTGGGTCATGTTTTTCAGATGAGAGCGTCTAGTGTAAATGGCCTTTGGAGAATCTTGCTACATTTCTGAACCGATGTAAAAAAATCATTTTCATCTCCAACCCCACCGCTCCCCTACAACTCTATCTGACAAGGTGAATTTTCTTTGGGGTAATGCATTTCTATATCCAGGGCTTACGGGATTAAAATATGAATGTATGCACCAAATAGCTTCTCTGTGACTCTTCTGGGGATTGGCGCTCTACGTGTGTCAGGGGGAGTTGGCCTGTGACTGAATCAGCTATCCAGCCAATCTCCTACAATTGCTTTGTACAGTCGGATTTTGTCACCGGTGGTTGTGTGGGGAGGGGGACGCCTTTTACTGCCACGTCTATTTTTAAAAATGCTCCTGATTTCCCAGCAGAATGTTCCGATTTTAGGGTTTCCTGAAGCTGATGAAAAAAATGAAAAAACGAATGTCCAAGAAAAGTATTTTTTAACTAGTATAGAGAAGTATAGAGAATTTCCACCCTAGGACACAGGGTGAGAAGGCAGCAGTAGTCTAGGGGATTCTCACCCCTATATGTAGGGTGAGATAGTTAACTCACCATGAACAGAGCCATGCGACGTGACAAGAGAACATGTTACATCATACACAACATTCTCTCCCCCAGGACTTAAGAGCCTCTACATCAGAGAATGTCTTCAGAAAACTTTTAAAGACTTACCTGTTCAGGCAGGCATTTGGCGACTTATAGTTTTTACTATTGTTGTTTTTGTGACTTGTTGTATTATTCTTTGTGATTATCTGTGATCTGTGTACTGTTGTCTTTTAATGTTTTTGTTTTTAATTCTAATGTACAGCACTCTGTGCACTAGTGCTGTGAAGAGCGCTTTATAAATAAACTTTTACTTACTTACTTACTTACATTTCCATCTTGGTTTGGTGGAGCAGGGGTAGATGGTGGGTAGCTGAGGGGATGCACCTGGATCAATTAGGAATTAACTTTCACAGCCTGCCAGAAATGACGTTAGTACTTTAAATTCATTTGTCTGAAAAAAAATTGAACTGATTTTTTTAGACAAATACATTTAGTGTAAAAATGGTTGGCAATCGGTGGATTAAAGATGAATTCATGATCATTTTATAATCATAGTGTACCACCCCCTTTAATCAATTGCTGAGTGTGAACAACAACTTACTTATTTTGATTATTTCAAAACACAGTTTCTTGTGTTTCATCATTATGACTGGACTGCATTTGGATAATGCTCCTGAAGGCTCTTTCTCTCTGTCCTCCTGTATCATCTGCCTGTGCTCATTTCTCTCAGACACCACAGTCCCGTTTTTCTCTTAGGGTGTGCTGTTGATTAAAAACATGCACCACCCCACACGGGACGGTAGTTTTCCAAATCCAGCAAGCACCCACATGTTATGGTTTTCGTCCACCTCAAGGAGGCGCTGGGAAGAAGCGGAGGACAGGTGGAATGGATGCGTCTGTGAGAGGATAGAAGGTTTGGCATTCAGCCCCTCTGTACACATTGACCATAGCATGGCAGGGATAGGCAAAAGGGAATGGAATGTGGAAAGAGAGCGAGAGAGAAATGTAGAGGACTGGAGAGAGAGAAAAAATCTGAATTGAGGGAAAGAGCTGTCTCACCTGAATTTCAATAAGAATTGCATAGCAGGCGGCGCGGTGGCAGAGTGGTTATAGAGCACCACAGGCGCTTGCACCGGTTCTGAAGGCTAATGTTAGGGAGCGATGATGCTCTGCTCAAGGCACTGGGTGCCGCCTTCCAGACGCGTGAAGCCACGAGGAACTGTAAGGCTAATGGCTATCACCTGTGACTCACTCTATATATTAAGCAGGCTTCCATTTTCTCAGCCTGCTGGTATTTTCCTGGATTAGAGGTTAAGTACCATGCTCGCTATTTTACCATCTAGTAGCTAGCCATGCTAACAAGCTTAACCAAGCGGAGATGGTTTCTCGGCGGCAAACAGGTTTTAATGTTAACGTTTAATGTTAATGTACTCTTTTAATCAATTATTATTAACGCAAGCTTCCATTCATGTTCGCATAAGTTTGCCAATAGTTCTGGCATTTTGTGAGAGTCGAAAACTAACACTCTCCTTGGGCTTAGAGCCTAGTAGGCAATTGATAATTGTGAACTTGGCTAAAGACTGGTCGGTCCAGTAAGCAAGTACACAGAGATCCAGTACACCAAGCACACACCTTTAACTTGCATTCATGCATTCATACATTCATACATTCATATTTCATGTTCAGTGGTAGTTCTAATAACTATCACCAGGAATCAAAACAGTTTCTGATTCATTCCTGTCCCTATCTCTCTCAATAAAGAATGAAAAATAACTTTAAAAAAAAAAGTATAACAGCATGAGCAGGGTTTTGAGAAGTCACACACGGTCACCACCTGAAAGGAGAGGATGGATGAGAAATCAAGGTTATAGCGACAGACGCAGACAGAAAGATGGAATATTCTTGAATGGAAACCCACATCAATGCAGAAGCAGTGGCCCCTGTGCACCACAAATAAACAAATGAGGAATTAGTGTGTTGACCCAGGGGGCCCGGCGGCTGCTCATACAGCAGCGAGCAAGAATGACAACAAAGACGCTCCAGATAAAGCGCTGAGGGAAGTCAACAGCACACTTAACACTCAAAGGGCAAAATGCAGAATACAACCTGCACAAATGTGGCATGACTACGAAACAAGTATCATTTCATGACAGCTCATAGCTAAAGTAGTTCATAAAGGGCTTTCAGCACATGGAATTTTTAATCGAAATATAAAAAAAAAAAAAAAATCTAAAAAAAAAAAATAGAAGCACTCAGAGGTTGCAAACCTGTCCCGTAGTAATACAAAAGTAGCCGTATGTGTGGCAACCCATTATCAATGCAAGTGCTCGAGTGGCGCGATTGCGATTGACCCATAGACTGTATTCCCACCGGCGAACATGCCAACTACATTTCCCAGCGGCCGCATGTGACCCGGAAGTCTGGTCACGTGACCGCGGTAAGTGCCTGGTAAGTTGGTGATTACGTATGATTATGTTACTTGCTACAGAATGCTACAGAAATGCACCACAATTTAATTGATTCTTCCGTGTGTCATTTCCAAAAGCCGTACAAAATGTAATCCAGATCCGTGCACAACTTTTACATTTATCTTGGGGACAGACAAACCAACCAACGCTACCAAAAACATATACTGCTTCGCGGTGCAGCCCCAAAATTCACCAAATTTGCAGATACTGCTCTGGCTCTGGTCAGTTAGGCTCGCTTCCCCTCACTAACACCAGCAGAATACAGTCTTCCGAATCAGACATTAGCCGCGTTTACATACTTTAAGGGATCTAAATAAATTTAGGCGGATCAAATAAAATCCGCTTCAGCTGTATACATGGACACTTACCAATCGGATCCATATTTATGCCGCGTTTTCATGTTCAGAGTATATATATATATATATATATATATATATATATATATTTCAGATTCATAATGAACCCCCCCGGGTCCGCTGGGATATCTTCT
>OMKY01145938.1:0-14311 GCA_900302395.1 Bregmaceros cantori
GCGCTTGCGTATCTAAATAAATAGAAATCAACAATTAGCAATACAATAATGTTTCTCGTTAATTTCAAAGGGAACGATCTGTTAAAATCAATTAGTGGCTGATCAATCCATTATCTGGAACCTGTAGCAACAAAAAAAGGCAGTTTTACCATTGACAATGGCAATAAACTTCATTCTGATTCTGATCAAAATAGTTGTTAGTGGCAACTTTACTGGAAATGACGTACCTTGCAGGAGTCTCCAGAGCGTTTCCGCTTCGACGGGCTGCACTCGGAGCCGTCTGTATGCCTCTTGCCGGACGACGGGCTGAGATCCAGCGGACCTCCGGGACCTGGGCCGGCCTTGTCCTCGAAGGTCATGGAACGAACAGCCAGGCTGCTTGGCCGGGGCTTCAAGGACGAGGGGTGGAGGTACACGGCGTAGGGTCCGCTGGCTCTCTGCTGGGGCAGCAGCACCGGGATGAGGGGGGCGCGCTGGGCTGGAGCTGGGCTGACCAACGCCACGGGGTGGGATGAAGAAGCTGGCTGTTGATAGGGTGGAGTATTGGTTAATGTCAGTTATTAAGTTAAATAATGCTGTAACATTATGAGTTATATAATGTTAGTTTTAGTACAAGTAAAGAAATGTCACGATGCCAATTCAAGACGACATTGTTGACATCCACAGATGACAGAGAAAGGGGAAATGGTGAGAGAGGGACAGACGGACACAGTTGTGCAGACGCGAAAAGAATCAGACGCCCACAAGAAATCACCACTTTGCTGGCCAGGCGCCTCATCCTGATGAGGAGGAAAGATCCACCCCACGCTTTAAAATGCCTTTTCTCTGAATTGTTACTGGATATCCGCTTAGAAAAGCTCAGGTTTACCCTTAGGGGTTCCTCCTCAGCCTTCGAATCTACCTGGGGGCGTATGCTTAGGCACCTTGAGGTACACTTTCTCCTCGCAACTCTTGACGACTTGATCCAGTGAACCTACCCCGCCCCCCTTCCCTCTGTCTGTGTGAATGAATGCTATTCTGTTTTTGTCTTTTCTTTTTCATGTGGTCTGTTTTTTGTTGTTGTTCTTTTTTCACTTTTCATTTTTTGTATTTGATTTATTTGGGGTGAAAATATTAAAAATGTGGAAGTAACTGACTTTCGGTTGTTGCTACTATTGTATCTCTTATGCTTCCCAATAAAAACATTTTTTTTTTAAGTGTGCGCTGGATATTAACTCAAATCCTACGAAGCCTAGCACTGCTTTAAAAAATTAATAATACAAATTGGGAATTAGATTACAATTATCAGTGGACAGCTACGGGCCTACCTGCTGCTGTTGCGGCTGCAGTCGTATCTGCAGCGGGGTCTTGGAGATTAAGTGTGGTTCAGGGCTCTCCACTGGTGAGGTCTGGCCTTGGGTGTCCAGCTTGGGTTCCGTGGGTCTCCTCACGCCATTCTTCCTGCAATTCAAAAAAAGGAATTTATGTTTGACAAGTCTGTAAATAACGATTATTTTGATAACCGATTCCGATGCCATTTTTACAAAACAATGAATCTGTTAATTTATACACAATGCCTGCCCAAATTTGGTAACACAAATAGGCAAAGTAAGAAACAGCCACATGCAAAGATTAGGCACACTTTTGAACAAGACACCGTTGCCTCTGGGTCAAAGTCAATAGGACATTTTTCAATTAAAAGGATTTAAAAAATACAGCAGCAAGTAAACAGAAAAGTCATGGAGAATGGAAAGGCGTTAATTCTTCTGCTGTATGGTCAACAGTGTTGCCAGTTATTTATAAAAAGGTAATCAGACTACCGATTAGTAATGACTACTTCTCTCAATAAGATTGCAAAGATAGATTAAAAGTAACAAAGTTGTATTACTGTAGTATATACATTTATTAAGTAAAATGAAGGATTTCAAAGTATTCAATTATGTTATTAACCTTATTAATATTATTAAATATATACAAAAGAACATTCTGGGACATCAAAAGTAACTAAAGATTGACTACAGTTACTTGGGTAAGTATGTTTAATCTGATTACTGCTTTAAAATAAAGCAAAGATGCATGAATAAACAAATAAAAATCTCACCTGGATTGCTGGTCGAGTTGGATCTTGCATATTGCAGCCAGCTGAGCCATCTTGCTAGGGAAGTCTAGGCCGGATGAATCGGCTGTAGATCAGTGTACAGTTAGGAAACATTAAAAGAGCTGAAGTGATTACTCAACCATTTAAAAAATACTTGAATCGAATGAGAAAAGAAAGAAAAAGGTAAAATTGAACCAAGTTAGTCACCAGTTTTGTGCCATTGGTCCACACAACTTTGACGGTAATTAATACATTTCTGATTTTTTTTAAATATTAAAATGGACATTAATAATTTCAAAAACATGAACAAAATTATGGTATAACTGTATTGTAATGAGTAAGCAACATACATTTGTTGATTAAGAATATTTGTCAAGTAAATTTCGACTCATCATTCCAACGAATCAAGTTTTCAACTATTAAAATAATCACTAGTTGTGACCCTAGTAGGCAGAAATGCTCCGGGTGTGGTGTGTTCTTGTCAATGCACGTACTGAGATTGTTCCGAACCGGACTGCTGGGTGCCGAGTTGATCTTGCGACGGTCTTCTTGAATGCTCTTGGCCATTTTGATGAGCGAGGGATGCCTGGTGAAACTACGCTTTCCTCCCGGAGACGAGAACAAATTCTTGGCACAGTTGCCCCCGGTCGTCGGCTCGTTTACCCCGCTGGTGGCCACCGGGCACTGCGGCTCGCTGCTAGGTTGAGGGACTGGAAGCACAAAGAACATATATGTTAGCTTTGGCCTTAGAAGTTCCTTTATGTTGGTAAACAGTGAATAAGGATTACAACAAGAAACTGCATGACAATATGAGTCACTGTGGGGTTTTTCTGTAGTGTTGTAAATTATAAATCGGATATTTGGATGTATTTACATTTATTCAATATAATTCATGAAATTGTATAGTTAGTATTAATCCCATGCACAATTGTGAGGTCTCTGAAGTTAATTGATGGGACATTTAAACTGCAAGGAAATTAGACTGTCAAAAAAGTTTCATACATCATTAGAGAGGAGTAAACTCCTTGTACTGGCCTATTGACAATAATTGGGAAATATAACGTATGACAATTAATAACTTAATTATTTTTTTTTTTTATAATTAGTTGCCAACTAATTGGATGATCAAATTATTAATAATGGTTAAACGTGCCATTATTTGTCACTTGAACAGATTAAATTAACTCTAATTTTGTTCCTAATGCCACCCACAGAGTGTAGAAGGCCAGTAATAATGGCAATATCTATTGCAGCCTTAGAATGTTTCATAGAAGACTACCTTCTGTGGACAATGGCGCCCCAACGGGGCCGATCCACCTGAAGGCCGGCTTCCTTCCTCTCTGCTCCGTCACGTGGACCTTATCGATCAGCTTCAGGCTGCGCAGCACGTTGGCTATGTCGTACAGGCGCCGCACTTTTGCTGAAAAACAACAAATTGCACCCCTATTAATAACTATAATTGCCAAACAATTTCCAATAGCCATGGGCTAGTAACTAAGACTGGTCGATATATCAACATGGCATCGAATCGCGATAACGTTGCTTGATCTCGATAACGATATGAGCTGTAAATTTGGTGTATTCAAAAATACTCACTTGTATTTACAGTCACTGACTGTATAGCTAACCAAAACTCAGTAATCAACAGACTTAATCTCTATACCACGAAGGATAGAGATTAGAAGTCACTTCAGAGTGACCCATAGACAAGCAAAGACCAGATAACGAAGAAATGAAGCTGTTATGAAGTGTCACGATGAACTGGGCGAATTAACCTACTCTTGAATTTATTCTTGTCTTGGTCGGCGGCCGGGTCTTCCCCAATCAGGATCTTCGCAGCCACTTCCAGGCTCACCACGTGAGTGTCCGATACCAGGAAGAGCATGACAAACTTCTGGCTCATCACGCGCAGGGACTTGTCTTTGCGGCTATTCACCGACACTGGGGAAAAAAGGACATTTTTTCCTAAAAGTTAACGCCAATTGCAGGAATCATAACGGCAGGCACTAGAAATCTACAAAAAGAAAAGGAGACTTGGCAACAATCTTAATCTAAGAGACTATAATGTGACTTTCCAAAACTTCTTACATTCTTTTCTTATCCTCACATAGAGAGGATAAGAACATTTTGGATGTATCATATTCTTGGAAATGGCCCAAATACAACTGGTCGTGTCTGTTTTTTTATACGCTCATAGTCTACACTAAAAAAAATTAAGGACACACTCCCGGGTGAGGCCCATTGAAAAAAAACTATACTTTACTGGGATTTCTAAACACAGTAAGCTTTGTGAAAAAAGTTTTTTCCCAAATGCAACTCTCAGGTGTGGCGACTTCCTTACCTGCATTAAACTCTACGCCCGGGAGCTCCACGAAACACATCTCCCCTCTTGCCGGGACGTCATCCGACTCTCGGACCGCGGAGGGAGCTGCAGTCTTGTCCTGGTTCTCCTTTTCCTCTCCCTCCAACAGCTCTCGCTCGCGCTGCCGAATGAGCTGCATCTGCTGGCGGTAGCCTTGATCCTCGCCTGCGCGCAGCAGCACGTCGAGCGTGTGGGACAGCTGCCCACGGCCGTGCCACGTGTAGCGATTCTTCACGAGCCGGCTCACCATGTGCAGGCTCTCCAGCACGTTCATGATGTCGTAGATGCGGCGCCGTTCTACACCTGGCGAGATGCAAGGACTTTGATTAAGAATTTAAGATGTTGATCATTTTCATGATCTTTGTGGTTTTGTGGGCCAAGGCATCGCATCAATACTGAGCCAAACTGAAAATGTTTGAATGTTAGATATTGATATGCCTAACAAATTATTAAAAACACATTTGTTGAATTTCAGTAGTCAAATTGACAGTGCAGAATAACATAACTTGACTACTTCATAGTGAAACTGGGTACAATCTGCACGAGCCAAATCCCGTTACTACACACTTCTTTAACAGCATGAGTCGCAGACAAAACATTCAATCAGCAAATGTCACGCTCTTCAGCCGTGCTGACTAGGTGCAATCTACTCCTCCATCAAATAACTCATAACAATTCTTATGTACAATTGTTCAACTTTTACAGTGCAAGTAGCGCTATGGAGTATAGACTTTAAAATCCAAATCAAGACACCTTTCATAATGCGTTTTGAAATGTAAAACATTGAATTCGGATTGTGCCATTTTCGAGGATAATTGCTGTACATCAATGCTGTATTAACCGATTTAGCACTTTAGAATGGCTATGGATGTAGGGCTACGAGTAACTGTAGTTTTGCTGGTTGTGTATTAAATCAGAAATGGATATTTTAAATAAAAAGCATGTAAGTGTATAATTATAAAATTAGAAATCTATTAATCCCACAGCCAAAATTAGCTGTACAGCGCTAAGTGTGAGTGTGACTTACTCAGTTGGGAGGCAACGTCGTCTAAGCAGATGTCATGAGAAGCGTCCGGGTAGTCCGGGTAGCGAGCCAAAAAACGATGGCACAGGAGACCCAAACTCTTCTCTTTCCTGCTCAGCTTCTCTTCACCCACGTCATCACTAAACTTACAATCCTAGTGGACAATAAAGACATTGAACCGTATAATTAAAACGTGCATTTTAGATAGTGGTGTTCCGATCCGATCCTTAGATCGGTGATCGGGGGCCGATCAGACTTTTTTCCAAGGAACGGGACTCGTGATTTTGTCCCGATCAGGTTCGGTAAATAAGTCGGGGAGCATGCCAAATGATTGTTCATTACTTTGACTATTACAGAAATTGACAATTGTACTAAATAGGTTGGGTACTACCAATTTTTCCAGGATCAGGACTCTGTATCGGGGATCGGGACCCAGTACCGGATATTGGGATCGGCCGATTCTTTTTTTGTGAACAATTTTTTATTTTTTATTTCACAGACCAATCACAGTTGCAAAGTCATTCACATTATAACTCCCAATCCCCCCCCCCCAGTGGTTTTTCAGTGTTCTGTCAGTGTTCCTATTTCAGCTCTTCCGTTATAGCAGCTGCAGCTCCTTTCCATAAGTCGAGTGTATTTGCTGTCGCTCTGTTAATCCGTGCCGTAGAGAGTTCCAACATGACAGTAGATCGGCCGATTCTTAAAATTCTTTCTTAAAAAAAGATCAGGGTCGGATCGGGAGCAAAAAACGCAAGCACCGTTTTTTCATTCTTTATTGAGAGAGATAGTGACACGATTAAACAACGGAAACTGGGATGAAGAATCGGGGGGAGACATTGCAGACGCGCTCTCTACCCGCTCGGCCACCGCGCACCCCCAATATTGGGTTTTAAAACCCCAGAATGTCTTGCTTGTCGGCCAAGTTTGTACCTGTGTACTGTCAACAGCTTCTTCCAACACAGCCTCATGTTCACCGTCCACGCAGAGTTCCTTTTCCCGGTTCCTGATGTCGGGACTGGCGGCGCTGATCAGCATCTTCAGGTTGGACGTAGGTGTCCATGGCTCGACGGTGCGCGCTTCCCCCGGCTTGGTGGGCGTGGTGAGAGGCCCCATGTTGCTCGCTTGCCTCTCTCTGGGCGTCACTATCGATGCATCCTCCTGTTAAATAACGTAGTAAAGCAATTCACTTGAAGAACTGGCGTGTTCATTGACACATCACATGAAGAAAGTCACAAGAAAAATCACAAGGGTCAAACCATTGACAGACGTATATATACATATATACATATATGTACGATTTCAAAACATAGAAGCTCTTGATTGTTAATCTCCCCATCCCTAGTGCACACAATTTGACCCTTCAAACATACAAAACACACCAACAACATCATCTACGGAGTAAGCATAGAACTGAAGAATACTGACCTTTGATACCTTGAAACTCATTAGTTGTGCAGGCCAATCCTAGTTGGACCTGGAGGTTGGAATGAAGATTGAACAGCGCAGTGAATCAATGTGCAGTGAAAGAGCACCACGCACAATCAGTTAGTGTTGTATAACTTTTCATCGAAACATAGCATTTCCCTTCAATTGAATGATCATATTAATTAAAGCGATATTTTCATTAACCATCAGGATGATCCCAACAGATAATAACCAATATATAATAAATAAATAAAACTACACACACACGTTTTTAAACCAGATTATAAGCAATCAGATTACAAATTACATTTTAATAATAATTAAATATGTTATCTAGATTGCACTTAGATTTGCCAATAATGGACAACTTCATGTGGGTATATAAAATAACTATAGAAATGAAATCGAGGCCATTGTAGTAAGTTACATACGCGCATGCAGCAGAGTCCCCTTTACATGAGACCAGTCATTTTCATATCACATTTGTAGAGCACACTTTTTCTACAAAAAAATTGGAAATCGAAATAAAAAAATATTCGACAAGATCGTATTTAAAAGCAGTCCAAAAAGCAATGGAACTTAATTCCTTACGTTACTTTTGTGGAAATGTGGTGACGAGATCACTTTACTGATTACATGTTTTAATAATGAATGTATAATTCTAAGTGATTGAATGATGCTTACAGTTTATATCGCATAGCTTCTTTACGGGGGAAAAAATCAGACCAACTTACGTGAACTGAATGGGCGGTGGGGAAGGGTATGGCGGTAAAGTTCAATGTTCATTCTATCGAATCGCCGACAAAGCGGACGTGACGACACAAACAACTGTTGCTTCTGACCAATGGCAGGTCTGCGCTGAACCAGCACACAGGAAGTGCTAGGCTTGTCCCGCGCAGGTAAACATTTTTTGAAATCATGGCGCGTAATGTTATTGCGCCATACCCTGCGTAGAATCAAACACATTCGTGACGATATTGTGTCACCCTTGCGTCAGCGATAGCGCCAAGTCAAAGCGTCCCGTCGGCGAAATATGTAAGAAAAAACGTTCGTCCAGCAACGCGACTGCTGGATGAATGAATGAGATCCACCCCGAAACTATCTGACGTAAACCGACTACTGACTAGTCACAATCATTTTGATTCAAGAGTGTATGTTCAATGTTGTTGTTCAAAACGCTTTTACTTAACGCTCATTACTTTAGAAGGACCATGATTGCGGGGCATAGCACATAACGTCCAGTCACTATGCGGAATGGTCTACATATTTGTACAACGCGCTGGGATTACAGTGCTGTCCGTCTCAGAGTATGAGTGGATGAATCAGCCAAAACGGCCTAGCACACAAGGAATTAATGCACTACATCGATCGTGGGGAAATAGAAGAGTCCATACCTCCAAAATGAACTCAGTAAGATGAAATCCACAAATGGTAATCGCTTATTCCGAAACAGGGGTGTGGGCTTCGCGGGGCATCTGATATGAAAAAAAGGAATATCCAGTTCAGGCGAATGAAATAAAACAGCATGCACTTGGCACGGACTTCGGTTGCTGCCGTCAAAGTATCTCGGATTAAAGCAGCACTTTGGGTTGATCGACTCTGCTTAAAAATGGTCCCGCGGGCTTGAGTTGTGTAGGCATTCCTGCTGCTGTCCCCGCTGACCTGGACCGCGGACTCCCGCGCCCCTCCCGCGTCTCCCCAGCAACCAATCACGCTCGGCCGGCTTCGTCCTCGTCGACCAACCACACTCAGATGATCGGTCTGGATGGGGCGGGACTGTCGATACTGTAATACTCCCGCCTCCCTCCTGCCTTTTCCCGCTCCCCTCCTCTCTCTCTCCCGCCGTGACTCCCGCCCTTGACACCCCACCTCGCACACTACTGCAACGTATTGTTTCTAGCTGACTGCCCCGAACATTATGTTCATTAAGTAAAGAACCACTCCCCCTAAAATGATGCAGAAAAACCATATGAGGTTTATGAACCATACGCGCAATCACACCTAAATGAAAATAAATACAACTATCAACTCTAATCCTTTAAAGCTGTATGGAACGTTTTATTTAATTTAAAAAAGAACCCCCCTCTGACGCCTTCGCAAGTCACACACTTGATGAATGTGCCGCGCCCTGCGGCCCCGCCTGGGCGCCCACTGCGATTTCGCACGTATAGTCAGCTGCTAGTCACGAGGAGGAAGCGCGACGTGTCCTTGTTGAAGAGACTATATATAATCAGCAACAAGTCGTTGTCTCATCTCACGATGTTATAGCCAAAACTGTTCAATCAAATCAGTCTTTATTGGTATGGTAGTGAGCGTCATAGGTCAGGGGGTAAAACGGCAATTCATTATTTCATTTAAATCAACCGTTTTATCCCCTGACCATCATACACTACCAAAGCATATATTTAACTAACATATACTAAACAGCAAACCATCAATAGATGCAAAATTTGCAAGCCTACTAATTTATATGATAATGAATTAATTGTATAATGTCTGTGATATACATATACAACATTTCTATAATCCGTAATGAAACAATAAGCCTTCATGTCAGCAAACATAATGTAGGTTAATCTCTCTGTTGTCCACTGCATGTCCCTTCATGGACTCTTTTAGAAGATATTTGGTCAATATCTGGCACATGTGTATGTTAATGGAAAATATGCTCGTATTATTGTTGTTCCATGGCCTACGTGATGGAGCAAAAATATGCTCGGAACAATCATGCCGGAACTACTCAATCATCCAGATCAGATGATTCAGTGCCAGGCAAAACAACTCCGGTGGAACAACTTGATCACCCAGACGAAAAGACTGTGCTGAACTGAACAACTCTGATTCTGAACAAGCGAACGGACAAATCAGCCTGCTCCCCATGTGGCCCATCCCAGGTGAAGACTCTGTGTACTACATCAACAATGACACACCCACATTAATCAGTTTGATAAGTGATAAGAAGGACACACATGTATGGTCCATTTAAAGGAAAAGGCTTGTTGTGCATATTTGCGATCAATTCAAGGGGTTTGCTAAATACGCAGAATTAATGGCATCCATGCAACTGAACCAAACATAATAGTTTCAGGGAAATAGATGCAGCTATCCAACTAGTTCATTGGATATTATCTCATGTAACTGGTTCCCCCAAACTTCACCTTTTAAATTCTTTCTTCCCCAACATTGCCGACTACTTCCCCAAAACTATGCAACCAGCCTGCCTTTTGCACTCTGTGTACTGTGTTGTTTGTAAGTAGTAACATACTACATATAATCACATTATACAGTAATTATATTACCAAAAATAGTACAGTGAATTGCCCTAATGTGGGACACTGCCTAAAATGGGAATCTAACCTAAGATGGGGGAAATTTCCCACTTCACAAATCCACCCTAAATGTAGTCCCTTACAACTAATTTAAAATATGTAATGTAGGTAGTAGTTACATTTACCAGGTATAGGGAATTATTATAAATTTTTGACATTGATAATGATGCTTTTGCTCACCTGTTTTCAATTCATATGAGTGAATAAAATGTATATAAATTGATAATTGCATTAATCATAAGCCCAAGGGTGAGGTGTCTCTACTTAATTCCCAAAATGGACACTGTTTACAAAGTTTGAAATATAATATTGAAACTTCTACTTTTGATATATTTTGTTGTTTTTTTCCAAGAATTCGGAACCAAATCGAAAGTCGAGATTTGAAAGACACAAATCGGGATTTTATTTTTTGGCAAACTTGTACAGCCCAAATGTGAAGTGTAGTTTAAAACCTACTACCAATAAAGTGACTATTGGCAACTAACTAAAGCAATCTAACTTTGCTACTTTAAATAGAAAGTAGTCTTAATCTAACTCATTTACTTTTAATTGGAGTAGCGAGTAATCAGTAGTCAGATTACTTTTTAGAAGTAACTGTGGCAACACTGTCCTCTACTGGTTTAAATAAACAACAAATATCCTCAAAAAGTAGCAATCTGTGATAGGCCGTTATTTACATCTTGGATAATGCAATTAAATGAATGGCTGCAAAGCTTCTTAGCATTTTCAACTAAGCACATTGATCTAATCATGGAGACAAAGCCCTTATGAAACTAGAACAGAGATTCATAATGGGTACAACCCAGTGGTGAAAACAGGCTTAACTCTGGATTCTCACAATTAAATAATGAATGGGACTGCAACTGCCACTTATTTTAATAGTCTATTAGTTGTGGATTATTGAAGTAAGACTTTAAGGTTAAGTTAAGAAACCTTTATTAAAAAGAGATTTTTCTGGTGTCAGCACAGTTTTTCATCTTTATTGGATAGGATTAGGAAACTGGGTTAAAGAGATCAGGGGTAGACATTGCAGGCAAGCCGACGAGAGGAGGAGAACTCCGAGGCACTATGGAATATGGCACATTAGGTGCAGTGTCCATAACCACTCCGCCAACGACACCCCCAAAATAAATAAAGTTCATTTTTTAAAAACATGCACATGGTGCAACAAAACTCTGGTGCAACAAAATTATAGAAGGGCTGCAACTAACGATTATTATATTAGTCGATTAGTTACGATTAGTGAAACGATTAGTCAATTAATCTGCCATTTATATTTATATTTTATTTTCTAAACAACAACAACAAAACTAAAAATATGACGAATAATAATGGCAAGAGTTCGCTACATTTGTTTTTTAATAACCAACAAAGGCACAGCAATAAAGTCACTGACTGACACAAACTCATTACGATTAATTTAAATCATAATCTTTTAATTTTTTTTGCATTCCTGTTCTTTTTTAAAATGATATTTAATATTTTTAGGGTGGGCAATAGCAAGTAGTGTCTGCATTGTTGCAAATTAATTTTATATTGATTAATCGTTCCACCCCTAGATTATAGTATTTTTGTCCCCCTCCTTCATAGTAAACGACCACTCACAGAGACCCTTGGAAGCTTCAATACTGGCAACCGCAAATATAATTCACATTCACACTGGCAGGTCAAAGTAAACACACCCAGCCCACCATTCAATGGAATAGTGGAAGCTAAACCTCCTGTTTGGCAAACAATACCATAAATGGGGGGGTATTAGGGACGATGGATCAGTGGAAGGGAAAAGAAGCAGAGGCAGACAACCCAAACGTCAACCTCAAATGGTCAGGACTCGAAGGACAGTCCATGTTGGTGCACATTGTGCTACAAGCAGAGATAGTGAATGATGCTGATGACCACAAATGGAAAAGTTTAATTTTTAAGCCATTTCTGGGCATATACAGATCACTTGCACCATCATGAACTGTCCAAAATTACTTGAAAATGAATAGCTGGCTGTACACAAATCCAGCCGTTAGCTATCATAACACTTTGAATGACACATCTTGGAAGTCTGCCAAAGACACCAGACAAGTGCTCCGCGGTGGCTCAGTATGTTAAGACAGTGCACTACAAAGCACAACAACACAGAGAGTCTTAAATAAAAGCTGGAAACGGTCCGAATGGGCCGAAAAAATACATTTTGACATTTTTTTCACAGGCGACTTGCAGAATCAAATCATTGAAGTCATGGGTAGGTGTGTGTATATCTCCAGCCTAATCATATAACTATAATTTGCTGCTACTGGAATGCCTGTGCCAGAAGCTGTGCTGCTAGTCATCATGTGACTTCCAAGCAACAGAGAGGCTTTTTAATCACACTTGCTAATGTGTGTCATTGTGTGTGTGTGTGTGTGTGTGTGTGTGTGTGTGCGTGCGTGTGCGCATGCTTGTAGTAATGGCCCTGCACAGTCAACATCCTTGGGCAAGTTTTGCATTAATAGAAATCGTAACATGTCCGAACATGTTGACGCTTTCAGCTTCAACCATTTTAACACTAAAATAAGTTGCATTTGATGTTTTAAGGTCCATCAAATATCTTCAAGAAATGATATCTGAACACAATAGCTTGTTATGTAAAGAAGATAATCTCTACTTTGGATGAAAAATTGTGATTCAAATTGACTATATTCTAAAAAGGTAAACATTTTCAACACACACTCAAAAGCCAAAAGGCAACCAATAGATTGTTGCAACTTGCCACAGTCATACTTGTCACACTTGACTACTGACTATTGAATACTCCTCTCAACTACTTCAAAAAGTGACTAATTTGATTGTCTTAGTTACTTTTAGTTACTTTCTTGAAATTCCAGCAGCAGATAAGAGCCAACACACCTTTAAAAAGGTAGTTTTTACCAAACCCACATTATTGAAAGTGGATTTTAATTGTCACTTTTCTTAAGTAATCTAAAAAAAGATGACATGAATAATTTGAAGCCAATAATCATTTTTAAATTCTTGAACTTATGGTAAATCAGGAGTATTAAGGAACATTAAAGAAATAAAAGTTATTTGCGTCACTAACTTTAATCTGATTACATTTTTGGAGTAGTAATGCATTACTATTAAATATTTAAACATATAAACATTATTAAACATTCTCATCAGTAACACAATCCCAAAAGTAAGAAAGGGGTTACATTGCAATACTTTTAGATTACTTTTGAATACAGCCCTAATAAAATCAACCACATTTCATGATTACTATTTTACACAATCCCGACATGCTTTCTAATCTTTCACTAGTACCACCAGTGCATAGCTACTGGCAAGGAATGAAGTAAGAATACTGTACTTAAGTAACTTTAGTAATGTCCTTAGTACTACGTTTTTTCTTCTACTAAGTACATTTTCAACCTAAATATAAGTATTTTCTACTCCTCACATTTCCCAAAACAGGCGGATTACTTTGTATATATAGGCTATAAATATGTTCTGAAATTAACTTAAAAGCATATTGTATATTATTTAGTAGTTGTGTGTGTGTGTGTGTGTGTGTGTGTGTGCGTGCGTGTGTGTCTGTGTGTGTGTGCGTGTGCATATGCATACATTTATACATACACACACAAACACACACGCACACACACACACACACACACACACAACTACTAAATAATATACAATATACTTTTGAGTTCATTTCAGAATCTGTACTGAATCTGTACTTTTCTAGTTTTACTTCAGTAGCTATTTTGATCGGTACTCTGTACTCTTACTCAAGTCGTTTTCCTTTTGCAAATGTATTTTACTCGAGAAGGCAATGGTACTTTTCCATCTATGAATATCGGTCAATATTTTATTATTATATATTATTTATTTTATTTATGACGCTTGGACGCCGCGTCAGGTTGGGCTTAATGGAGCCACATTATGGAACACGAGCGGGGTCCGTTAGACTGGCCATTTGGCCATCAAGTTGGCGGACACCCAAAAAGTTTGATTAACACAGCGTTGATTTTTAATTATGCAAATGAACTCCCAAGTGTGCTGGGACGGTGCACTGGTACTCAGCGGCGGACGCATGCTGCCAACGCGACGCACTTGATGTTTTC
>OMKY01145939.1:2518-13139 GCA_900302395.1 Bregmaceros cantori
TTTACGAAAATATTAAATGGCCATAAGTGATTAGAAAGATGAATATGCCAGGTCCGCCTTGGCCGAGTGGTTATGGACAGCGCACCTAACGCAACCCCATTCATGTTAGTGGCGCTGCGTCTACCGCAGCGTCCATAGTGTCGCGAGTTCGACTACGCTCGTTGACTTGTCTGCAATGTCTACCCCCGATCTCTTCAACCCAGTTTCCGACTAATCCTATCCAATAAAGATGGACAAACGGCGCCGATGCCAGAAAAAATAACTTTAAAAAAAAAGAAAGATGAATATGCAGAAACCCATTAAACTATTACAGTACAAATTACATGTAATAAGTTAGTGTCAGATGTAGTAACTTAATCTTTGTATACATGTTGGTGAAGAATAAGCAAGTGTTACTACTATCTCATTATTGTTGCTCGTTCTAAGAATTTGGCGTATTTTTGAACGGAAAAAATATTATAGACTTATTAGTCGATTAATAGTTTCAATAATCGGCAACTAATCGACTATTAAAAAAAATTGTGAGTTGCAGCCCTACTGGGAGATAATCAAGGGAGTGTCTGAATGGATTGTTGTTCTACCTTCTTGAAGAAAAAGTGGTTGGCCAGGTGGTTGAGGACCATGGGGTTGCTGGGGTCGATGGTGTAGGCTCTGGACAGTAGCTGGACACCGTTCTTGATGGAGTCTGCCTCTTTGCTGTTCAGCTCCAGCACAGCTAAACCCACCAAGGCCCCGACACACTTGGAGTTGAGGTCCAAGGCTCGGCCGAACGCCAGACGGGCCTTCTCCAGCTTGTTCAGCTTCACAAAGCAGTGGCCCATGCCCAGCCTGACTTCAGCTAGTGGAAGGAGAAACACATTTTAAAATTTATGAGATTTTACCAATCAATTCTGCACAAAATATGTATTCTGGTGTATCCAAATCCCATATCAAGATGGCCAAGAAGTTGTAATCCTAAACTGCTTCCAACATTTTCTGAGGCGCCACACGGCACTGTCATCTGCGCAGCAGTACCAAATGGTAAATCGAGATAGGTATAGACATATACATTGGTATATCAGAGACGGGCAGTAATGCATTACATTTACTCAGTTACAATTTTTTGTGTACTTTTTCACTTTTGGATTACATTTTTCACAAGTTACTTTATTTTACTCAAGTAAATTTGAGGTGAAAATAAAATACTTTTTACTGAGATGTCATCTTTTCGCTACTCATTAACTTGGGCTTTAGCGACACCCGTTGGGAACTGTTGGCGCACATGTTGGCGTCGTATCTCTATCTCGGATGCTCTCTCGCTCTGACTTTCCCTCTCTCGCCCCCTCTCGGTACTTTAGTACTGATACTAGTTACTCAGTACTTTAGTAATTGTTTGTGGAATACTTTTTTACTTTTACTTGAGTAACTATTTGGATGGCTACCTTTTACTTTTATTTGAGTAATATTTTGCTGATGTAACAATACTTTTACTTAAGTAATTTTGATGTCTACTCTGTATACCACAGATATGGGCAGAGAAAGAAAACTGTGGGCCACAAAACTGTGGCCCACAGTTTGCAGAAAACAAATGCAGTCTGCAGAAAACAAATGCCCTCACACAGAAATTATATTCACTGCTTCATGGCACATATGTGCTCAGATGTGCCATATTCACACGTCTTAAAAGTGTAGGATGGGATGTGACATTTACCTGGACAGCCGGGATTGGTTCGCAGGGCTTTCTTGTAGTACGCTAGCGCTCCTCTATAATCCTTCTTGTTGAAGGAGATGCAGGCCTTACCTGTTCAAAGTCAACCAAATATGAATTACATGCACAATAGATTGTTGTGTTCAGGTGGACAACAGCTGTATATTCAAGTTAAATACACAAAGATACAAGACATTACTGGTTTTGTTGAGAATGGTTTACATCGAGAAATTTAACTAGAAGCACTCAGAGATTGCAAACCTGCGCCGTAGTGGTGAAAAAAAAAATAGTACTTTTAGTGCTAGCAGTATGTGTGGCAGCGTGATTGCGATTGACGCCACCAGCGAACATACTCAGCACAAGCCAACTACATTTCCCAGCATTCCCGTAATAATAATAATAATAATGCAACTTCAGTTTTAGTGATCATCCGCTTATAGTGATCAAACGTGATAGAAGCGGATTCTACTATATTGGTATCTAGTTGTGTATGTACCAAGAAGTGCAGGGATGTTGTTGGTGGACTGGTTGAGGACAAAGTGGAACTGAGCGTCAGCCTGGTCCATCTTATCTCCCTCCAGGAGACAGAAGCAGGCTCGACCCAGAAGGTGACTCTGGTCGTACATGATGATCTTGTCGGCCATGGTGTAGAGCAGTGTGGCCTGTCCAGAGTCATCACATTCACTCATTAATCACTAAAACAACACACTAGGTTCACTCAGTCATCACATTTCACCCATTAATCACACACTAAAAGATCACACTAGGTTCACTCAATCTCAAGTTCAAAAGTAATGTTCAGTCACTAGCCCCGTTTACATTGACTCTTTTTTGGATCTGAATAAATTTAGGCAGATCAAATATAATTCGCTTCACCTGTATACATGGACACTTGCCAATCTGATCCATATTTATTCCCCCCTTGGCCGCGGACTGGGCTTCGGCCTCAAACTTCGGGTGATGCGCCGTGCACGGGAGGGCGAGCGAAGGCATACATTTATTCCGCATCAAAATGTATTCCGATCCACGTATACACGGATAATATTTAGGACCTGGAGGTGTATACATGAGCACTTTAAGCGATCCACCTATACGCGGATAATATTTAGGCTTTTTGATACCATGTGAACTGAGCTAATGTCTAATATTTGTGGTTTGATGACTCACATTTGAATAATACCTTCTACCACCTGCATTGGCCCATTTTAATAAATCTCCACTAAACTCAGCATATTTCTGGCATTCACACTGCCGTTAGAAATATTTGCAGGCCGTCTTATAAATACAATACGACTCATCACCAGCCAGTCAGATAGGTTAAGAAGTAACTTGTTGGGTACCAATCGGACACTTGAGAACAGCAGGACAACGGGCTTCCTTAAAACCAGCCGCCTCCTGCTAGGAATGCCAGGCGACTTAGACCAGGATCTCGGAGTGGGCAGACTAAGTTATATGCATGTTTCCCAGCTAAAGACTTGGGCATCGATCGCAAGGGCATCCCGCCCTAAAGTACGTGGACATCCTGAAAAAAGATGTGGGAGCTGGGAATATGGAGAACTGGAAACTCGTCTGAGGACGGCAGAGAGAAATAAATAGCTTTTGTAATATATTATTATTATATGTAATATATTAATTCAGGTAACTTTGATCCTATAATATGTGGCATCCAGGGAAAAATGGGAGGTTAAACTCCCATTAGGCTCATCTGCTCATGCAAGTTATGTCTTTTTTTCTCAGCAGTTCAAGCTAGAAGCGTCACAAAATTAACATGAATGAGACATTAACAGTCTCCAATAGAAACATACCTGTGTGATGAGCTCCTTCTTGGCATCTTTGTTCTTCTCCTTGCGGGCCTGCTGGACATAGTAGGCAGCTAAGGTGTCCAGACAGGTCATCTGGTCCTTCTCGTGGTCTCGGTAGTCCAAGTTGCCATCAATGCGAGCTGCTTCAAGCAGCTTGACAAAGTCCTCTGTCTTCCCCTGCTTGTAGTACTCCAACTGGGAGGAAAAAGATTGTCAAATGCTCAACAAGCCAGTCGGCATCAACCTGATTGATGCATCTCTCCCAATCCCTTGCTAAAAAAAAATCAATGTATTTTCCTCCACTAAAGGCATTTTCACATTGACAATCATTTAATCTGACCTTATTACTTAAATGTATATCTATTATTTGTAGGTACTTGTTCATCTAGCCAAGATTGAGAATAATTGAAAATCTCAATCTCCTCTTTTCTCCAGTCCTCCATTAAAGGAGTTCTGTTAACCAATCAAAACAAATTAACACTACCATCAACTAACCAAAAACTGTAATTATCTTTTCAACTAGGCCGAGATTGAGATTGATTGAAAATCTCAATCTCCTCTTTCTTTTTTTTTTCTTTTCAGTCCTCCGTTAAAGGAGTTCTGTAATCAATCCCAATTAATGTCCTAAACTGGGCAATCAAGATTGAAAGGTAGTTTGGTAAATAGCTGCCAGGTTTCTTAAATCAAAATCTGCCTCGCGGCAGCTCCGGCTACAGTTTTGGCACTATATAAAAATCTGTTGAGTTGAGAGAATTGATGCGATAAAAATTGAGAAGTGAATATGAAAAACAAAATTACAGGTATTACTACGTTCAGAAGAAAGGAATGCACACTTTATCAAGCTGACAGTCAGCTGATGTCCCAGACTGTCCCCTGTTGCTCATCTCAGAAGCCCGGCCGCAGAGGGGCCTGTGTTGTGGCGTAAGTGGTAATTTATGGGCGGCTGCGTATTTCTTCATGAGCAATGTTATCTCCGTGAGTAAGAGGTATCAGGAGTCTATGGAATGAGGTCTGCACACAGCCAGAGTGTTCAAAGCTATTTACAATGGGATAAAGACACACAAAACTACACTATTATATTTGCCTAAATGCAATCCTATTAATTACGTATAATCACCATAATCACTAAATACAAATTCTAATTACTCAAATAAAGAAACAGTAGTTTCTCAACAGCCTGCCACACCTCCCGCCATGCAGGCAGTCCTTCAGCGTGCATCCCAGATTCTTAGCAAACGGTACCTTGCAGCTACCCTCCCTGGTGGTGGCTTCCTAGCCCACTTCAGGTGCTGCTCCACTACATCGATAGGAAGATGGGGTTGTCGGGACGCATATGCATCTATCTACTTTAATCGCGGCTCTACGACGCCGATAGCTAGGTACCGCTCGAAATGTCCGTGCCTGATCAAGAGCTGATCCCAGCATGCCCATAGGAATTGGTCAGCCACTGCTTCAAATTGATTGGGCTGCTCAAATTCACGGCGCGCCGATTGATCAGCAGCGAAGCATCTCTCAGTGGGGGTTCCCCCACTGGTCTCTCCTATGCTGCTGTGTGTCACAATGTGTGTGTATGTGTGTGTGTCTGTGTAGGAATTTTGGAATATTGCATCGTTACAGAATGCATTTCATGCAAACGGATGAAACGGAGCAATACTAACGGAAAATGTGTGCAACAACAAATAGCAGTTGTTGCACACGGTAACCTAAAAGACACTCGTAGGTATGAAGGTGGCAACGCGAATGATGGTCGCTTTGGTACAATGATGGAGCATTAGAGTGAAAAATTAGTAAATTACCGCCAGAGCGATCCATATGTGTAGTTGGGTGTGTTCCTGCTTCAGGATGCTAATGACTTCATCTCCTTCTGGTAGCTGGTCAAAGTCCAACTCAATGACCTGCAACAGAAAACATATATTCACATCTCCATACAAGAAAACATAAACAGAAAACAACATATATTCACATCTCCATACAAGAAAACAAACAGAAAACAACATATATTCACATCTCCATACAAGAAAACAGAAACAGAAAACCACACATGTTCAAATTTCCATACAAGAAAACAAACAACGTAAAACAACATATATTCACATCTCCATACAAGAAAACGTCTAAACTAGGGCTGCAACTAACGATTAATTTAATAGTCGATTAGTTGCAGATTTTTGAAGCGATGAAATCGTCTAATCGGTTGGATAATTTTTCCTTTAAAAATACAAAGATAGTTACATCCTCTGCAACTCGTTACATGTAATTTATACCGTAATGTTTTCATGGATTTCTTCATATTCATGTTTTTTAAATCAATTATGCCCATTTAATGTTCCATATTTTCGTAAATTATGAATTTATATGAAATCGGGTCAATAGGGGACTATAAGCACAAAACTGCTGACAATAACAATGATCCATTTCTTTGCTGATTATTTGATTAGTTGTCGATTCATTTTATAATCAATTAGTCACCAAATAATCGACCAATAGTTGCAGCCCTAGCCTAAGCAGAAAACAAACTAAAACCAGAGACCCTAATAAAATAGATCCGTGTACAATACACCTTCAGAGTTCAGACTAATTCATTTTGAATTCATGTTGTTATTCAAATTTCACATCTTTAAATGGTTTCAAATGCTCACTGCTTCTGGCAAAAAAAAGGAGGTTGACACGCATGTTGATGAAAATATTGTGATGATGGGGAGCCCCCACGTGGAGGAGGGGGAGATATGTCGGGATGCAGTTGACAAGAGGCTACTTGCCAAGCGTCATCCAGCTGGTATTTGTACAGCTCGGTCAGCGCCACCTCGGTTACTGGAGGTGCAACGGATCAAGAGACTCACGGTTCGGACCGATCCTGGGATCAGAGCTCACGGATTAAGGATTTTTCGGATCATCATATACTTTTTAACATAAAAACAGTAAATAACTTGCTGCAAATATCTGTACAGCAAGCTGTTAAGTGTGTGTCTGAGTGACATGACATAAAGTGCAGTAATACACACAATCATCTTCCTAAACAACATGGAGAAGAAGTTAAAGTCCAATAACTTTCATTGCACATCTCGATGTGTAAACGTCCTATGGTGAACATAATCTCGATATCGCTCTGGCTCCATCTGGCGGACAAAAAGCGCTACTGCACGTGTCTATTATATTTTATTTTATTATTTTTCTGGCCCGCGGTACACGTGACCACACGTGATCCGAAGCGATCCGTTGCACCCCTATCGGTTACTAAGGGTTTCGTAACCAGCATGCCCCGCGCCACCATTCACTATACGGCCCCCCTCCCACAGGGCTTCAGCTCCCACTCCACGTGGCCCCCACCATCTGGCTGAGCAGCACGATCCCACTTCTGACACCAATGTAATGATGGGGCGCCCCCACGTGGAGGAGGGGGAAATGTATCTAGATGCGGTCGACAGCGCCGTCAGCGACACCTCGGTCACCAAGCCGCGTGGCGCCATTCACTATTGCCACTATTGTACCTTACAAATGCAATTGCAAATTGTAACGCATTACAATACAAAATATAACTTTAAAAAGCAACGTAAAGCCAACATTTAACTAACTTAATAAATGTGACAGGGATTTCGTTGCATTCACCTAAATAAGTAAGACAATTTCATGAAAAAATGTTTTTATAAATTTGGAGATGTAAGGGACTAGTTACTATTTTTTTGGAAATTGATTATTAGAATCAGATTACAAGTCCTATACTACCAAACCCCGGAAAAAAAACTGTATTCATTCTGCTCTGTGACGAATCACTTAACGGCAAAAAAAGTTCCGATACTGACGGTCGACTGCCTCAAAAATGTAGGCTACCTTTAAAACCCCAAAAAGTGCATCATAGACATTAAGAGGTGGGGGGCCGCGGTGGCCGAGTGGGTAGTGCGTCCCCCAGGTCATAGGTCGAGCAGTGCCGCAGGTTCAAATCCCCTGTCCGGCTTTTCTGCAACGTCTCCCCCCCGACTCTTCATCCCAGTTTCCGATTCAATCCTGTCACTATCTCTCTCAATAATGAAAAACGGCGCTTGCACCCCAAAAATAACTTAAAAAAAAAACAAAAAAAGCATTAAGAGGTGACTCTAGGTGGCGTAGTGGAAACGATCTAGAAGTACAACGAACAGCGAGTAGAAAACACTTTCAGTAGACTGCTCATAGTCCATATTCAATACATTAACTGCTGTACCTCATCAGTGTCCCGCAAGGGAATCTCAATGGAGCCCCGCGACATCTTCCACGGAGCCGAAGGTCGTCTCTAATGACGACGACCCGGATTACAGATCCAGCGCAACCACGAACAGCGACAGACTCCGCGGTAAAGACCGAACCCGAACCATAAAATAGAAAAGAACGGACGGTTCGGATCAACAGCAGAACACACGCAACTTCCTTTATTGTTCTGTCACGTGACCCATCGTGGGCTAGACATTGTGTTCCGGTTGGAGTCTTAGCCAGCTTGTCAAAGGTTCCGGATGTTTTACCAACATGTGTGGCGTTCAACGATGTTGGCAGAGGTTAATGACCAGAGACGGGCAGTAACGAAGTACAAATACTTAAGTACGGTACACATGTATGTGTACTTTTAGAAATACTTTTTTATCTGATGACCCTTTTTTTTCGTTTACTGTGTATATTTTTAAACATAAATACCAGTACTGCTACTCCTTACTTTTCCCAAAAACAGACTCGTTACTTTTTTGGCACACCGATGGTAGGTTATATGATATGTATAGTGTGAATGGGCCAGTAGGGGTCGATAAGCCAAAAAGTATAGAATGACAAGAGTGCACATGGGTCTGTATGATGGGAGACAGCCATTAGGTGTCACCGCTGAACCTTAAGTGAAGTTAGTTAGCCTAGGATTTTGTAAAACTAGCAGTGAAAAAATACATTTTATATACTTTTTTTTTTACTTTATACTTTATACTTTCAAAAATAAATTTGAGTGCATTATAGCCTGTAATCTTTACTCTACTTGAGTAGACATTTGGATCAGTACTTTGTAGTCATATTCAAGTTTTTTTTTTTTTTACAAATGTATTTAACTTTTACTCAAGTACGAAATTTGGGTACTTTTGCCATCTCTGGTAATGAATTAAACACCAACAACTAGTTCTTTGTAATGAATTACACGTGGAGCAATTACGTTCCAGTGTATCCAACTGCAACACTCTTCCATGATGAGGAGGAGCATGGGGGAAATGTGTTTGGAATCGAGTCAACAAGAGGCTAAGCTCAGCCCTTTGGCAAGCTTCATCCAGACCACATTTATGCAGGCGTGTTACCAACAACCAAGTCACTAACGGTGTCAACCCACAATGAATAGAATAAAAATTAATAAACTATTAAAAGCGCCAATATATCTTTTGTCCTTTATCTGTTGGTATTATTATTGTTAACTTGATGACAGACACACACATGATTAAATAAAAAAATAGGTAGGTAGGGCTGTGTGATTTTGCTTAAAAATAAAATCCCAATTTGTATCTTGGAAAGGTCAAATTCAGATTCAATCCCAATATTTGAAGACAAAAAAATATTTTATCACACTATTTTCTAATTTCTCATGTTCTATGCCGTTATGATGAATGAAGTGCCTCACTCTTGGGCCTGTGATTAATATCATTACACATAAAAACAAATCATATCATGAATTGTATTAAATATGTCATAATTATCCCAATAACCATTAACATTTGGTTTCAACCACGGCTTTGAACCAATATTTTCATTTAAATTTCCAACAATAAATTGACATTCCCGAACCGATTAGAACAAAAAAATACTGTTACCGAAATGGTTAATTCCGTTCCTGTCAGCTGTTTAATGCTGACAGGATAATATATGTTAGGGCGAACCCACAACAACACGCTGCATAGAGTCCCGCAACGATTCTTTACTGTTGCCTCGTAAATTTTATAAATCCACTCATTTGAGGAACGAAATACAACCGGTATTAACCAGTTACCATTATTTTAATTATTAAGTGTTCCTGTTCCAGAACATAAAAAATAATAACGTTTGGTTTCCCTTCCCTGGAACATACAAAAAGTTCTCGGTTATCATTTTTGTTCCTTGAACCGGTTCAAAGCCCGGGTTTTAACAATTTACATTTTAAAATAAATCTTACAGCAAAATTATCTGATTTTGATTTTACATAATTTTGTTTGCACTAGTGTGAGGTAATCAAGTCACCAACTACAGATTGAGGCTTTATTTATTTATTCATTTATTTAGAACAGGGACAGCGTTCATTGATCAACATGAGAAGGTCATGTAAATGGGCCAGAGTTAGCCAACGGCTGATTTTCATCTGTAGTCTCTGGGCAGGTCAAAAAGAGGTGAATTCAGTAAAACGTAAATACGTGAATTACTAAAACAAAAACAAAAACAGTGACAAATAAAAGGGCACAAACACAAGATGATGAGGTGATGTAATGAATGAGATGAGTGGTTGCAGGTCTGGGTCTCCGTCAACCATTTTTTCAAGATTATACTTGAAGGTTGCATAACTGTTTGTTTCTCTTATATGGGCAGGGAGACTGTTCCATAGATGGGTGGCTGATTGAGAAGACTGTACGGCTGAATGTGGTGCGCCTAAAAGGCACTTGACAGTCTCCTCTGGCTGAGGCTCTGGTGGCTCTGCCCGAGTTCCTTTGGATTATGAACTCTTTTAGTGAAGGCGGGGCAAGGTCATTTAAAATTCTGTAAGTTAGACAGGCGTCCACATATTTTGCGAAACTATTGAAATTAAATAAATAATGTTTTTCAATAATGGCATAGTGGTGGTAACGGTTGGGCATTTGGTCTAGTGTTTCCAAAGTCTGCTTGTAGAGTGATTCTATTGGCTTTAAAGTGGAGTGGTGTGGCAGGCGGCAGGAAGGGAGGGGGATTGATCAGGGGAGTTGTCAGCTGGTTTTGATGTGTAGACACACACACACACACACACAACCACACACACACACACACAACCACAGACACAACCACACACACAACCACACACACACACAACCACACACACACACACACACACATTAGAATAGCCAGACAGCCCAGCAGCAGCAGTGCTTTTTTCATAAAGATGGTTGTCATCTATCGACGCAGCTGCTTCTACAAAACGACT
>OMKY01145943.1:0-11961 GCA_900302395.1 Bregmaceros cantori
ACCCCACCAAGTTAGGGACACAGAGGGGACATTAGGCTCGCCGTCACCCCACCATGTTAGGGACAAGTCACCCCACCAAGTTAGGGACAAGTCACCCCACCAAGTTAAGGACTCAGAGGGGACATTAGGCTCGCCGTCACCCCACCATGTTAGGGACAAGTCACCCCACCATGTTAGGGACAAGTCACCCCACCATGTTAGGGACAAGTCACCCCACCAAGTTAGGGACACAGAGGGTACGTATTCAAATGTTCCGGAACAGAAACGGAACATTATGAAATCCACAAAACCGGTTAAAAACGTTTTTTTCTGTTCTCTATATATTTGAACATTTCCTATGTCTGGGAGACTATTTCCGGTTGTGCATGCATCCAACTTTGGGGCTCCATCTTGTGGACAGATGAGGAAGTGAATGTAAAGGCGTTTTAACCCCCTTTTAATGTTAATACACTTACACAGAAGTTTGAAAGTCCACCAAATTTTGTATAAACTATATCTAAACTTAACATTGCACAATATGAGGAACTTTAAGAACGAACTAAATGTTTGTGTTCCGAACCGGTTCAGGACCGATATTTAGGTGGCGGAACGTTTCCGAGAACGAAAACTTTAAACAGAGACCTGCCTGAAACGTTTGGAACGGAACTTTTCAAAAATAATTCCGTTTTCAGGCCCTGCCTCCGACTCTGTCTGATAACTTTATTTGATCGACACACATTTTTAGACACTTTTTCCCGAGCCTGCTTACTCCAGACCGAATGACTGTTCTAGTCGTGTGCAATGCGTGGACGATTCATGTCTTCTGGCTTGAAGGATATCTGCTGATGGAGCTGTTTGCTCTTGAGTCCTTTTTAACTCATTCACTCCCAAATGACGTGTTTGACATGTTTTCCTCAAGCCCCCTTGTTCCCAATGACGTGTTATGACGTGTTTTCATGCTATTCGGCTTTCAATCAATTGCCGTGCGTGCAGGCGCCCACCGCGTCACACGCACGCACACCTCTCTGCTATGGTGGCAGGCTATGAATGGGATATATATATGGGAATGCCACTCAGCTTTCAATCAACTGTTGCGCATGCACACACACACACACACGCGCAAGCACACACGCGCCATGGAGGCAGGCTATAGAACAGCTGTATAACGCTATATCAAACGGACGTCCCACTCTAGCTGGCGTTCCTGTTTGTGCATGTGCATATGTGCGTGAGCATGCAAGAGACGACCACAAATATGGCAGGGAAACAGGGCATAAGTTCGCATAGGCATGCACATACACACAACTGTCTGCTATGGCGGCAGGCTATATGAAGTTCCCTGCATGCACGCAGACCCCCCCCCCCCCAACATAGTGTATATGGAACTCTAGCGCTCTCACGTGTTCAAATAAGAGAATGCACTTTGACCCTGTCAACCTATAAGCCTTGAAAGATGACTTCTGTCAATGGTATTTTGAATGGGATAGAGTTGGGAATCCTGGGGTTAAGTGGAAATATAGGCTCTCTCCTTGTAGAGACTTTTTCATGTGGTTTGAGGACTTCTTGTGCTGGCTTGACGCTCCAACGTGGCCCCCTGCTGGCTAGTTGCAGGACACCGGAGGCTCTGTGGCCAGCTTCTTGCGAAGCGCCAGCAGCGTGCTGTCCAAGGACCTGGATGACGTCACCATCCCAGACTTCTCTGACGTGAGGCCACTAGGTGGCATGATGTGATGTGTGGTGTGTGGACTAATAACCACAGTTTGGAGGTATATTAAATGTTGGGTTGTTATGAAATATGCTTGTATAATACTGCTAGTAATACAACTGCTGCCATTAATACGAATCACATCTACCACTGCGTGATTGAATGATTTACTAAAACGTTTGTTTTAGAGTTCTCACTGCTTGTATTAATTCAGTAGTTCTAAGTTCTTTCTAAGTTTCTAAGTACCAAAACTTCCTTCACCTTTCTTCCAATGATCCAGTAGTCTGACTGATCATTGGGGCACCACTGAGTACTTTGCAACCATCTACCTCCATCCGTCTCTGTTCTCTACCACTCAGCACTTACACTAGTCCAAAAAAATATTAACTTGCAGATGAAAATGAAAGTGACAATGCATCCAGGCTCTGGGTAGTACTAACAAGTAACACCACCGTTCCCTTAGTCATCTTTCAGAACAGGAACCAAACCCACCATGAAAAATCCACTGGCAATAGAATTATCTATCGCTATGTGGTGATCAAAACTGTTTACACAAATATTATAAAGTTGCCAAATCGGCCTTAAAATTATTTTCTTGATGGAGAAATTAGTAAACACAATTATCTTTAGAAAATGGAACTCTTGAAACGTTTCTGTATATTTTACAGTGTTACGATCACAGACTGTATATTAAGTAGTGGCAGCGTGCGTGACGCCATTGCCGTGAACGGACCTGGGTGGAAGCCGCCGGAAGTTGTAATATGGGGGTTATGGGCTCTGCCATGTTGAGAAAGTACCCGTATGTCCCAGGAGGTGCAGGGAGGTTTGGGGACCCCCGTTTCAAAATATGGAGCTAAGGGTGCGTCTTATATGTAAGTCAGTGCTACAGTAATGATTTAATAAAATAATAATACAGGTACTGTGCTTTGTGTACATAATATTTCAAAGCCCATATTTTTACCCTATATTAGAAGTGCATGTGTAGAGAACTATGCCTAATGATGTAAACGCATGCTCCGAATAACTAAGCTAGCCTAGCATGCTTAGTGATAGCATGGTTCTGGCTTGCAACGCTATTTAACCGGGCTTTGGCCGACCGAGACGCGTCGAGACACGGGGAAGGGGCACAGGCAAGACCGCGCTGTAGGCCTGTTTGGCTAGAATGCTAACCGGCTTTTGGCCGACCGAGACGCGGCTTGACTCGGCAACGCAGCTAAAGCCAGAGCGCTGCTTTAGGCCTTACCACCTGGAATATTTGTTTGGGAAAACCCATCGGGCTCTGATTTCTGAACCCAAGCATTGGACCTGCCGTGATGTCCAATTTTTTTACAGTCTACGGTTAGGATACAATGGTCATGCTCATAATATTTGCGGACCTTCATAGATCGGTGTGTTTAATTTATTGCTGTTGTATTTGTGTGTCACCTGTGTGTGCTTGTGTTTAACTCACTTGATAATGATTTTCGTGTTTGGATATTGCGTTTGTTTCAAAGCTTTTTGTAGTGGATCTATGAAGTGGTGTTTCTTTGTTGCACAACGTTGTGCAGTGGATCTGTGTTTCTGTGTGTGTGTGTCTGTGTGTTGCACAGCTTTGTGTAGTGGATCTTTGAAGCGGTGTTTGTGTGCGTTTGTGTGTTGCACCGCGTTGTGTAGTCGATCTATGAAACGGTGTTTGTGTGTGTGCCTGTGTGTTGCACAGCTTTGTGTAGTCGATCTATGAAACGGTGTTTGTGTGTGTGCCTGTGTGTTGCACAGCTTTGTGCAGTGGATCTTTGAAGTGTTGTGTGTGAGAGACAGTTATGGGTGTGTGAGTGTGTGTGATTTCCTAATTGCATGTAACTACACATACTCGGCAGGTTCAGTGACTTAGTGACTCACACACACGCATGCATGGCTCGATGCACACACAAACGTATTATACTCACACCATTTCCCTCCGTGTTCATGTCTCTACAGGTCGATGACAGAGATTTTATCGAGAAGGTAAATCATTTTCCTATTTTCGTATCATTTTACTTCCTATCTTTGTGTCCTTTATATGTTTAAGATTTTGTACAGTGTTTTTGTATAGTGTGCGGTGACAGCGCCAGTCTTTGATTATAGGCGGCGTGTGGAATTTTTCTCTAATGTTTTTTGAGTGTCGCCTGTGGTGCTAGATTTTCACACTATGATATCTGTAGTAAAATGTTTATTGCACAATCGATGATGATAATAATATAATCGATTGTTGTATAACACTGTAGATTGTAGTATTTGTTTATTCAAATGTTGGTTTCCCCCCAAAAACATTTTGCGTTACATACTTTGCTGACTACACATTTCACAAAATGTTACATTGCTAGTAATGAAGTAATCAGGATTAAATAAATAATTGTTTCAGCTGCATGAATACATATTTTCGTGTTTGAACTGTGATTTAATGAATTGACTCGTATCAACTTTTGTGGCGGTGAAAGCTGTATGTATTGTATCATTTGTATGTTAGTCAACAAGCTCTAAAACTGAGCTCGCAACTGCACACCTTGTTGCTCAAATCTAATTTGTGGAGAAATGGTGGCGCTCCAAACATCATAACAACTTTTTTGTGGTTAAATGGTTGCCGCTGAATTAGTTAATCAGTTAAATTAATATACTCAATTTAACTCAAACTAGAAGCACTCAGAGATTGCAAACCTGTGCCATAGTGGTGCGATGTTTTGGGGACAGTGAAACCAACGCTACCAAAAACGTAGCCTGCTTCGCGGCGCAGGTAATAAATGACCTTGTGTGCGTTTCCACAGGGCCCCCGGTCAGCCTCCGCCCTGACTGCCACAACGCTCACCTCGTTAGGAGGCTCCTCCTCTCGTAGAGGAAGCGGAGAGACGGCCATCACAGTCGACCAGGACACATCCATACGGGAGATCAAGGTACACACGACACATACCCTGCCTTATCAAAACACTACAACCCCATAGATTAAACAGACGTGTACTGTGCCTCCACCCACCCCCCACCTCGTCTGCATGCATCGCAACCACACATTCTTCACGTTATCTCTCCATGTTTTGCACATTGTGTTTTATGCAGAGATGGGCAGTCATGCATTACATCTACTCCATTACAATTGTTTTGTAACGGTGCTGAGATGTCAGCAATTTGCTACTCGTTACATTAATTTGGCCTTTAGCGACACCTGTTGGGAACTATATAGGCACATATGTTGGCGTCATATCTCTCCCTCTCTCGGGCTCTCTCTCTCTCTCTGTCTCTTTCTCTGTCTCTTACTCTCTCGTTCTCTATCTCCCTGTATCATCTATCTACCTATCTAGCATTCAATTACATTTTGAAAAGAGACTGTCCTAATTTTTTTTTTTACTGAAACTTGAGTAATATTTTTCTGAGGTAACAACAATTTTACTTAAGTAATTTTCATCGCTACTCTGGCTCTGCCCATATCTGGTTTTATGTATCGTTTCATTTATTACAGTGTTTCCCACTTGTTCCCTTCTTGTACGCATATCTTTGTCTTTGTCTTGTCTTTCAAATCTCCTTGCTGCTTGTCACGCCTACTGCGCTGTGATTTGAAACATCATTGGATTGACACGTCTCTTTTTTGAGCCTGCTTAATCCAAACCAAATATTGTTCTAGTCGCGTGTGATGCGTGGACGATTCATTTGTTCTGGCTATCCACACCTCTCTCTCTCTCTCTCACCTTCTCCGTCTCACACGCCATCACTTGCTACCATTTCCATGACTGAGTTCTATCGTGCTGCCACCCCCTCACCACCCCCCATCCTCACCATCTTGTCTTCTGTGCTGGCTCCTTGGTGCCCATGTAGGAGATCCACGAGTTGAAGGATCAGATTCAGGATGTGGAGTCTAAGTACACACAGAACCTCAAAGAAGTTAAGGTATAAAGTGACCTGGTGTGTGCCGAACCTTGTGCTTCGTAGATTAACCAGTCTGGGATAGTGACTAATTTGACGTGTGTGTGTGTGTGTTTGCTGTCTGTAGGTTTGCAATGATTAATCGACTAGTTGTTGACTAATCAGTTATAAAATGAATCGGCAACGACTCATCAGTGTTATTGTCAGCAGTTTTGTGTTGAAGCTGCCCTCTATTGGGCCATGCAAATTAGATATAAAATTTTTCTGAAAATATGAAATATTAAATGCATATAATTGATAAAAAAATATGAATATGATGAAAAGCATCAAAGTGTCAGAGAAAGTAACTTAATATTTGGTACATTTGGTGCTTACGAAGGATCTTAATTTGACAATATTTCAGGCTGACCAAATGGGCTTGTTTCCTGCGCCGGGCCAGAGTTGGTTTGTCCCCTCAATAACTAAAGGTTGGGCACGGATCTGGATGAAATTTTGCAGAGTTGTTGGAAATGACGAAAGAAAGAAGTGATTTTTTTCAATTTTTGTGCATATCTGTAGCCTATAAGTAACACTGCTCTGCATGGAAAGTGCTATATAAATAAAGTTTGATTAGATTTGATATTAAAGGGGGAACGATTTCCGCGCCGTGTTCTCCCACAGCTGCGACCGAGGCGCATTAGTCTCCCAAACTACCGATGGCCCATTTTTGACGGGCGATGGCATTTCTGAACGTTTCCCATCGCATTCGGGATGTTTCGGAATTAAAACATGGCGGACGTGCCGCCGACAGCAACTTAAGGTTGTCTGCTCCCCATCTTTGCATCGCGCCCGACTCTTACGCCAACGTCCCGAGTTCAAATCACGTCGCAAGCACTTCTTTGCATCTTTTTTTTTAGGGGTTAGGTTTAGGGGTTAGGCGCAAGTTTGCAATCTTGCTTGCTGTAAATATTTTTTTTTCTGAAGAAAAAATATCTAACCGATGAATTGACTAATTGCTTTAATAATCGCCAACTAATCGACTATCAAAATAATGTTTGCAGCACTAGCTGTCTAGACTAACGTCAGTAACAACTACAAGTATGCACTATGCAGTCGTTGCCGACTGCTAAAGGGATATCCCCGAAATGTAATGAAAGCATCAATGAAGCCCAGGAATATTGCCAGGATTGTTGATTGTTAGGATTCAACAGTTTCAACAAATCTGAATTATGACATCACAGGGACCCTGTACAGGCTGCTTCCAAGAGTGTAAGCATACAAAATGTTGTGCAAGTGTTATCGCAAAATTAGGCAAAATTAAAGAAAATTCATGCACCGAGTCATAAGTTATGTACCAAACAAAAATTTGGAAGAGGATTAAAACCAGGACTCCGAACCGGTTCAAGGAACGAGAACCGAGCAGGTTTACAGAATTTTACGAGGAGCGGAAATGGAAACGAAAAAAAGATTTCTTCAAACGTTCCGCAACAGAAACGGAACATTATGGAATCCACAAAAACGGTTAAAAACTTTTTTTTTGTTCTCTATATATTTTAACATATCCCATGTCTGGTAGACTTTCCGTCAGTCGTCAAGCCCCATGCATCTGGGGCTCCATCTTGTGCACATACGAGGAAGCGAATGTAATGGCGTTTTAAAGTGTTAAGGTGTTTCAATTTGAGTCGACACTCGACGCGGGCGCGGCTGGGAAGGGAAGGCGCGGGGCGGCAGAGACAGGCGGAGCAGCGGACACCCACCTGTGGGGCACTCACCGGCACAGCTGTGTTTCAACAAAAACTTTGAGGAACAAAATAAAACTGGTATTAACCGGTTACCATTATTTTCAAATAAGAGTTCCTGTTCCAGGACATACACAATGATAACTTTTCAGGTTTTGTTTCTGTTCCCTGGAGAATACAAAAAGTTCCTGGTTTTCGTTTTCGTTCCTTGAAGCTAGTAGCTGAGGTTCTTGGCAGGGGAAAAAGTTGATGCATGATTGCTTTGAGCCTAGCCAACCCTCCACTATGATGTTCTACACGTTGGTTAAATGATGAATCCACTTGTTTGTAGGATGCTCTATCAGAGATGGGAGAAAAGTATCGCAAGGCCATGGTGTCCAACGCCCAGCTGGACAACGAGAAGAACCAACTCATGTACCAGGTGGACACGCTCAAAGACTCGCTCACTGAACTGGAGGAGCTGCTGGCCGAGTCACAGCGGGAGTACACGGAGAAGTCAAAAGTGTGTGAATCTTTGGAGTAATACGATTAGATCAATACATACATGTACTCTTGAGTAGTATGTAAAACGCATACTGCCCGAGTGGTTATGGATACCGCACCTAACGCGACCCCATTCATGTTAGTGGCACTGTCTACCCCCGATCTTTTCAACCCAGTTTCCGACTAATCCTATCCAATAAAGATGGAAAAACAGCGCTGGCGCCGGAAAAAATAACTTTGCTAAGTGACGCACAAGCCAAGTGCCTGGGAGAGCTGGATCATATTTGGACAATCAGAACCTATGTGGCTCGGTTACTGGTTATGTAGAGTTGGTTGGTTTGTCTTTCACCAAGATAACTGAAAAAGTTGTGCACGGATCTGAAATGAAATTTTTTTACAGTTGTTGTTGACACACGGAAGAATCGATTACATTTTAGTGCATTTCTGTATCCGATAAGTAACATAATCGTACTTGATCACCAACCGATAGATCGCTGGGCGGATTACCGCGGTCACGTGACCAGACTTCCGGGTCACCTGGAGCCGCTGGGAAATGTACTTGGCATGTTCGCCAGTGGGAATACAGTCTATGGGTCAATCGCAATCGCACTACTCGAGCACTTGCATTGATAATGGGTTGCCACACATAAAGCTAGCACTAACTTTTGTACACTTTTGTACCACTACGGCGCAGGTTTGCAATCTCGTGAGTGCTTCTAGTTTTGAATACTGTAGTAGTCCCAATTGGGAAAAGATTTACACATCCGCACACCAATGGCAGCGGCTGCTATGAAAAGCGCTCAAACACGACTCATTGGGAGCAGTTTGGGATAATGCCTTGCTCAAAAAATGGACCGGAAAACCACATTATTAAATAATTTGAAGTTGATCCATCTCCTGCATCAACATTGTTCATGCTATGTTATTTTATGAGATGGCAAGTAACAAAGTACAAATACTGTACTTAAGTAGTTTTTTCATGTGTCTGTTCTTTTAGAACATTTGTCTCTCATGATTTTACTTGTACTGAGTGGATTTTTAACAAAAATATCTGTACTTCTACTCCTTACTTTTCCCAAAACAGGCACCGATTGTAGGTGCATAGTGTGAATGAGCCAGTAGGGGCGGTAATACCAACAGATGTTAATTTCAACGTTTGGCTGTGGGATTTATGAACCTTAAGTGAAGTAAGTTAGGCTAGGTTTTTAACAATTTATTCAAACAGTGTAAAACCGGCATTGAAAAAGTGAATTTTATAAACAATTTCATTTTCTTTTTTACTTTGTACTTTATACTTTCAAAGGGTTGGGAAGAAGTGACACTTTTTTAGTGTTGTAGTCATTTCCATGGCATTATCATTTAGAATGGTTTGAGTATTTTTCAGGTGATGCCACATATGACTGGTGTGTTCTTTTGCTTAGATTTATTCGACACATGGAAAGTAAATGGATAATGACACTCGCACACTACATTTAAATGTCATGTCGTTTTCATTGAGATTGTTATCAATATGTAATGTTGCTTTTATCTAGAGTTAAGGGACAGTTGGAGGGAAGATGACTAATGTCTAAATGTGTAAAGAAGTCAAACCGTGCATGTTAACTGTGCATGCAATTGCAATAATATTGCAGATTCCTCCGTATCTGCAGGAAAATTCACCGATACCGATACAGCACCGATATGGAGAAATGGCTCATATCGGCCGATATATATATATCAGTGACCGATATATCGGTCTGACTCTTGGCAGGTGAGACATTTAGTTATATGAAAATATGGTATTGGAGGTCCGGCACACATTGTGAAGAACACCCCCCACTGTCTCCTAACAGGACCATGAACGAGAAAAGCACGCCCACAGCATCTTACAGTTCCAGTTCAACGAGCTCAAGGAGTCCATGAAGCAGAGCGAGGAGCTACTCAACGTGAGTAATAGCCGGGACGTTTCCTACCTGTGTCTCTCTGCACACCTTCAAGAACTCGCCTCAACTGGAGCGTTTCAGCTGCTGTTGTTATTTCCCATGAAACAGACACCTTGCAACCTGTTTGTTCTGAATAACAACTCGGAAGCCTTGCAGTCAGGGCTTGAAAACAAAATTATTTTTAAAAAGTTCAGTTCTGAACGGTTCAGGCAGGCCTATGTTTAACGTTTTCGTTCTCCGAACCGTTCCGGCACCAAAATATTGGTCCTGAACCGGTGCGGAACACAAAAATTCTGTTCGTTCTTAAAGTTCCTTATATTGTGCAATCTTAAATTTAGATATAGTTTATACAGAATATATTTGATGGATTTTCAAACTTCAGTGCAACTGTATTAACGTGAAAACCAGGTTTAAAACGCCATTACATTCCCTTCCTCGTCTGTCCACAAGATGGAGCCCCAGATGCATGGGGCTTAATGACTGACAGTGAAAGTTGGATCGATGCACAATCGGAAATAGTCATAGGAAATGTTAAAATATATAGAGAACAGAAAAAATGTTTTTAAACAGTTTTGTGGATTTCATAATGTTCCGTTTCTGTTCCGGAACAGTTGAAGAAATCTTTTTTCGTTTCCGCTCATCATAAAATTGTGTTTGTTTTTGGTTTTCGTTCCTTGAACCAGTTCGGAGCCCTGCTTGCAGTGGAATAATAAAACGGCAATCGAGCACCGATGCAGAAAGAGAATCGCTTCCCTTCGATATGCCGAGCAGTACATCGGCCAGTCTAGTAATACGCAAAACTGCAGCTTTCAGTAAAAATTACGCAATCAATTGACGTTACCTCGAGGCTCTTTACGGAAAGAATGTTGATTGATTTGAAATTTGAATTCATAAAGTGTACTAACAATTTAGCTACCTGTCCTCCTGGACCATGCCCCAGTAAGAAGCTAAACCCATTCTCGGCCACCCACTGTGGACAGTATTAGACTTGTTAATAGCAGAACTCTTTTGGCGCGGGACACGAGCGAGAATAAAAAGAAATAGCCCAATTGGAAAATACCTACAAATTTTGTTTCCATTCCTAATTATGCTAAATTAATTGACTGTGCATCTGTATGCTATGATTCAGCAAAATGTTAATCGTTGTGATTTGCGAGTAGAATAGCACGGTCTTGAATGCAACTTGGCTCTACGTACAGTATATTTACCCCAGAGGCAGAAATACAGTCATTCAAGGCTTGTTGATTCCTGACTAGACGAGCACACGCCTTCGATTATGCCTTCGATTGTCCCTGCAGCCATTCACAGTCAGACACTGTCTGACACACCCTGTCACCCTAAGGTTCCCATGGGTCCACCATGGACCCTACTGGTTCTGCTATTGCCTTTCTCATTTCACTGCTCCCGATCACTTGTCTGCTGTTTCCACCTTCCTGACTCTCTACCTCTTTCCATCTCTCCCTCCCTCTCTCTCTCTCTATATATATATCTCTTGCTCTGTTCCCCATCCCATCCCCCCCGGGCCGTGCTGCTCTCTCCTGCGTGCCTCATCTCTGCCGTTCAGGAGATCCGTCAGCTACGCCTGAAGCAGGACGGCTTCGGCCGGGAGATCTCTGACCTCCAGGAAACGCTGGAGTGGAAGGATAAAAAAATAGGGGTATGGCTCACCGGATCCCATCCGCTATTCCCATGCATGCCGGTAGTTAGGAGTGGCAGTGTGCAGAAAGCAGTGATACCTGGCAGCAGTGCAACACTGGCAATTGTTGGATAGAAAACAAACGCATATATTGGATGATTTTTTGTTTTTGTTTTAATGAATCTTGTGTGCAAATTAACTCATTGATTCCCAAGTCACGTAAAAATACGTTTTCACTCCCCATGCGTTGACCCCCAAAACGTAATATCATGTTTTTGTTTTTTTGTTTTTCCGTTTTTTAATATATTTCAAAACTAGGCACTTCAATCCATAATGTCTGTGATTTTGGGACGTCTGTGATGAACAGAACTGTCATAGATGACGTCAAAACTCATGCAATCATCTGGACATTTGAATCTTTACACGTGTGTCAGCGACCTAAAATCTAGCCAATTCTGCATTGTGTTATATATTGTATTATGCACTATATGAGAGAGAGAGAGAGAGAGAGAGAGAGAGAGAGAGAGGGAGGGGGAGAGAGAGAGAGAGAGAGGAAGGAAGAGAAAAAGAGGGAGGAAGGGGGAGAAAAAGAGGGAGGAAGGGAGAGAAAAAGAGGGAGGAAGGGAGAGAAAAAGAGGGAGGAAGGGAGAG
>OMKY01145946.1:3189-17769 GCA_900302395.1 Bregmaceros cantori
GACGCAGCTCGGCGACTCAGAGGGGTTCGAGTTGTCATATTGCACTGTCCGAGCAGAGAAGTTGAGAGAAGCTGCTGGGTGGCTTGTCTGTTTGCATGAGTCAGAGTGGGAGTGAGAGAGAGAAGGGTAGAGAGAGAAGGGAGAGAGAGAGAGAGAGAGAGAGAGGGTGGGGTAAAGAGAGAAGACAGAGAGAGAGAGAGAGAGAGGGAGAGATAGAGAGAGAGAGGAAAGAGAGATCGAAGGATCAGCAGGAGGAAAACGACCAGTAGCAGTCGCCGCCTCACCATCGGTGCCTGCACACGGGCAGTGCACCACAACCGCTGTAACGCCTTCATCCAACCCGCCCCCCACCGCCGTGGCCGCCCTCCAGGGGCCCCCCATACAAATTTTGCCTCAAGCAAATTGAAATAAAGGGCCATCGACTCATCGACAGTTGTCAATAAACAATCTCACAATTGAAATGATGCCAATTGATGCCATTTTTGGCTCCGTGCTGAAGTAAATGATTGTGCTCCATGCCGCACAATGCTCCGCCGCAGCTGTTACCTGCCTTTCATGGACCTCCACTCAATACGTCGTCATATGCGATTTTAAATTAGATCACATATTTGGATTCCCTGAAAATTCCTCTCTTCAAATAAATAAATAAATAAATAAATAAAATACAAGCTTTTCATTTTGGAAGATAGCGTCGTTACGTCAATGCAAAATGCATTAGGTTCACGCATGGAGCGTCCAACACTCCATTGCCTGCTCCATTTTCTTCCTGCTCCGAATTAACAAATTAATTCAGTGCTGTGTCGTTTCCTGATCACGATTTGACAAACTTCAGGATCTCGATTCACATCATATTTATGGAGTGAGGGCGAGGGTGGATGATGTATGGGGCTGCCACTTGGTCTTTAACTCCTACACCACGGGGCCAACCAACATCTTCCCTCCTCTCTCTTCTAACTCCCTCACACACAAACACACACACAAGCACAGAGAGGTGTCAGCACTTGCCGAGTTCCGACTTTCCACCGTGAAGGCCGGTTTAGAAAAAAAAAGCATTTTGTTGCCTTGATTTGATTACACGATAGTTAAATGATCCATTCCTTTTTTTTCATTCCAAATCCATAGTAAATCCAACAAAAGCAATGCATTCCCATATCAAGTGGGATATGTGGTCACGCCATGTGGAACAAATTCAGCTGACTCTGATTTCAACCTCGTAAGATCTATATGACGAGTTATCCTTTTTTGCTCCTGTGTGTCCCTGGGGACCAGGTGTGGTTTGCAGGCAGGCGTCCATTATTTCTCCATTACTGTTTGATGTTTTATTAATGTTGAACAACAGTGCATCGTCTGGCGCTACAGGTGAAAATGGAGAGAAACCGCTTTCAACTATTTGTTTTTCTCACAAAGACAGACACAAACACACACACACACACAAACACACACACATAGTGCTGCTTGTACACATTTGTCTGGGCTTTTTATCAAAGTATAGCGCACACATCTTGCAGGCATAAATTATTTACGGGGAATGTTTGAACAGGTATGGAAATAATCCAGCAGCACTGTAGGGCCTGTACTCCTGGTGATGGGGAATTCCTCTAATCCTATCATGCCAATGTTTTGAATATAATACTTTAACTCTTTAACACAGACTTCCATAGACGTCCTGAAGACGTTAAAAGACATATTGGCTCTGTGGTGCAGTGGGTTAGACCCCTACAAACATCCAGCCCCATTCTTTGTCTTGTGCTTGTGTTCACAGCACACACACATTAAAAAAATGAGAAAATGCCGCAAGAAAATAGCACTGGGCACAGACTGAGTGCACAAACACACACGATAGGTATGTATAGATTCAGTTTCAGGGAAGAACATATTTCAGCAATACATTTTTGGCGGTGTTACTTTAATACTTGTGTTAAATTATAGCATAAACAAAAACACAAAGGTAAGATTTAATTATACACCAATGTAAGAAACACAGTAGCACCAATGAATTGAATAACCAATTTAATATAAAATGCTGACTTACATTACAAATGTTGTATTTTTAAGCAATTATCGGAACAAAGCATTTTCTTAAATACAACAAAGAAATTATTAAAATAAATATGTAAATATCTCAGCAGTTGTGTCGCAAGTCGAGAAGCTGCAATGACTTCAATAATCACAAAGAATTCTCTATTCAACTTGTGAAACTGACCGTTCGCAAGCAACCCATCACCGCCGTTCCTGCAGCCAGCGCGTGTGTCCACGTTCTCCAGTTTGTCCGTAAGTGGCAGGAGACAGTGAGTCTCTAAACATATCACCCAGCTCTGATCAAATATTAAAGCTCATCGCAAGGATGAGAGGCTCTCCGCCCTGACCACCGCTGCATCCCAAACGCAGCAGGTACCTTGCTTATCGAGGTGGAGATAACATAACGTGGGTAAATATTGCATGCTGTCTGTGTGCATATCTGATATGTGTGCACATGGCTATGTGTGTGTGTGTGTGTGCAGAAATGTGCTTGAGGGATCCAGGTAAGCCTATACCTACAGTTCCTGTGTAGACATTACAATAATATCTTCATATCCATCTGAGCTTTGCTGTTTACATAACCCAAAGCAGGTTATATTCAATGTTTGTTGAACCTGGATATAACCCTTGAAGCTGCCAATCGCTCTCCCTCCAATAGTGGACTCCATGGCTGTGCCATAGTGATACGTAGTAATGTGTAAAAATTCAACCTAATAATAAAAAAAAAAAAAATCAGGTAACTGTGTGTGAATGCTGACATGGTATACACCCTCAAACATGTAATCGAGTTGAAGGAATGAACAAGAGCATTGGCATCGACTTGGCAGCAGCGGGGAACATGAGACTGTTTTTTTTTTTTTTTTTCAAGAAAGAGAGCCCTGGCTGCAGTCTAGTCTAATTATCCAAATGGAATTAAACTAGAACTGATTTAATCTAAAGATGTATTTAAAAGTCACCCAAACCCCAGCGCCCCTCCCACCCCTGCAAAACAGACGCCCAAACACTTTTTGAAAAAGAAACAGGAGGATTATAAATATTGATGCAATTCCATTAGATTTTTTTGTCTAACGTGAAATGACTGTATACGCCAAAATCCCCTCAAAGACTTTAGTGCCACCAGAGAGTGTCAGAAGAACAACAACCTTCCTGTTATTGTTTGTTCTTTTCTGCCAACAGACGACGTGTTGTTCCCTGAGGTCTTACCTCACATCCGTCGGCATTCAAACATGCATGCACGTGTGTGTGTGTGTGCGTGCAGATTTGTGCGCACATACATGGTGCAATAACTAGGCAATCACACGTCAAATCATTTTTCACCGTCAGCCCACCTTTGCACGGCACTGCACTGACACTGGCTAATAAGAGTGGCACCACTACTTCTAATTCAAGCTATGGGGCTGGCTGTAGCCAAGTTTTGGTGAGCGGCCATTCCAATAAAAAACGTAAACGTACAACGTTTACACATACATACATGTACAGTGAAATTCATCCTCCGCATTTAACCCATCCCAGCGGTGGGTAGCCGCGTGCGCAGCGCCCGGGGGCCAACTACAGATCGTGAGGCACTAGCTTGGCCATGGGCACTGACTGGAGCAGGTTAACTAGAACATATTTTTGGGGGAAAACGGAGTGCCTGGATGAAACCCACGCAGACACGGGGAGAACATGTAAACTCCACACAGAAAGGACCTGTCCGGGTTGGGATTCGAACCTTGGACCTTCAAGCTGTGAGGCAGCAATGCTAACCCTGCGCCACCGCGCTGCCCAATGACCGGAGGGTTGAAGAATGAAAGGTTGGTGATTCGAATCCCAGCTCCGGCAGTCTACAAGCCAGTACTGGTGTGTGACTGATATTAAAAATAAAAACATTCAGACCAACATCTTAATTTGGAGCTGTATTGTTTTTTTTTTTTACTGATATTGAGATGGCTAACATGAGATATTACTACCTCAGCTGGCTGATAATAATAATTGGGAAGCTGATAATATCGTGCATCTGTAGTTGTATGTATTAGTGTATTGTAATGTATTATTATGCATTACTGAATTGTAAGTTAATATTCATCCTTTCATTTACTTCATTAATTATAATATTCCTAAACGTTAGCTAATCGTAACATAAGTAACCAAACTTCCATTAATTAATTCAGGATCAAAACACAATTTTTAAACCATAACATTTAAAAATCCAAAGATTCATTGAAATTGAAGACACTAATCAATTAAACATAATTGTGTTTTGATGCTGAATCAATGGTAACAACCATTATTGTAAAGTTAGAAAAGAGAAAAAAAAAACAAAGAACTTGGCATTATTTACTGTTGATTAGCCTCACTAGCATAGTGCCAAGCCCCCACTGCTAGCACTAAGACAGTTCCAGAAAGATCCACAGGAAGGAAGCAGCTTATGAAACATTAAAGGAACACACGCACCATACGCACACACCTAACTAACAGTGGGCTCCTAATTGGTTGGCGCCACGAGGATGGCCCCCACGTCGCTGCCATGTCTGGAGAGGATAGAGAGACAAGACGGGCACAGGTTGGCGCCACACGGCACCATGCAATCCACATCAACGATGTGCAATTATTAACAACTCGTAGCAAATAACTGAATAACACTTCACGACAGGGGTCTCAAACGTGTGGCCAGAGGGCCAAGTGCGGCCCGCAAGACGATGTTTTTCAGGGTCCACCTTAATTTGGAAATGTCCTGTCTGTGCGTCTCGTGTTTGGCCCGGAAGTTTAGTTTTTTTTTTTCAAAGCCTGCATTGAAGAAAAAGGTTGGTGAAGAGTAGTGCTTAATTTGAGGGGGAGCAAGGGGGAGCTAGCTCCCACACCTCTGACGCCCGCTCCCCCACCTCTGACTTGCGCTCCCGCATCTGATCTTGATCTGGGGGAGCTACTTGTCCCCAGCGCTCCAGGACCTCCAGCTTGACAAATTAAGCACTGGTGACGAGCACAGACCTTTTCAGGAAAAGTTGGAGCTTCAATATTTTCTGGGGTTTAACCGATATTTTCCGAAATCCCTATGTTCATAAATCATCAAACCGCTCTTGAAAACTGCACTTTTTGTTAACATAATGGGCAAGCCTATGTTATTAACTAATCTTACTTGTTTAATTGTTTTTAATCTTAATTGAGATTGCAATTTTATGTAGTCAATCAAGTAGGCCGAGTTATGGTTCATATGCATGTTGACACTTCATTGTTCAAATATTTACCAGTTGCTTCGGGGAGTATTTATAACTGTATCTACGTAGGTTCGCATGTGTGTCCAATGGGAGTTGGCACGTTGTGTGTTTGCATAGGTGCATACATGCCTGTGCAGGTCTCTGTGTGGATGTGTCTGTGAGCACATGCATGTCTGTGTGGGCAGGCCCTGTGTACAGCGAGCCAACACGCGGAGGTATCTCCCACACAAAGGGAAAGTGAAGAGCTCCAACTCGCGTCTCTCCGTGCGCCAACTGGCCTCTGAAGGCAGCCACCCACACCCTGTGACTGCCTGCTGCCGGTACACCTTTCACTAACCACCTGGTTAGGGCTCACTAATCATTCCTAGATCTAGGATGTCTAAAAAAAAAGAAACATTTTAGGCCTTAAAAATACCCACATTTCATTACAGGTGTAAGATTTAATTTAATCAATAAATTACATTTGGCAGTAGAGGAAGTGTCTCAGAAAAATGTGTCCGTTGCATTGTTCTTTCTACCCTCTGCGTGCTGAAACACTAATAAGTCGGCTCGCAGTGTTCACAACTGGGTCCCGTACCTTTTAAGTGTTAAATTATACACCAATGTTTGTTATGTTTCCGGCAAGTGTATAAGAATGCCGTCAATAATTCATGGAGTGCATAGCGTGCGTTTTTCGAATTGGTGAATGTGATTTCCAGAATTGTACAAGTACAAAAGTAACGTGTTAGTTATTTGGAGGGGAGCGGGGGGATCTTGGAAAGGTGTGCAAAATGTGTGAATTAAGTTAACATCATACATACTCCATGCTAATATGTATGTCTTTGTTTCTGGTCTGTCCACATCTGTTTTTATCTCTTTCTATATTTCTTTCTTTCTCTCACAACGTCCCTCCATCTGCCTGTCTATCCATCTCTCCATCAATCCCTGCCCCTGTCTGTCTTGTACACACACTCTCCTACTCTTCTCTCTCTTTCTCTCTCTCTCAAGCAGTCTCACCTTCTCTCCTTATCTCTGTCTCTACTCCTTCCTCTTTTTGTCTCTCTATCTCACTTAAGCTCTTGTCTCTCTCTCTTAACGTCTTCCTCCTACCGTGCTTTCTCTCCCCCCGGAAGCTGTTGAAGATGCGGTTTCCGTGGCAACGGGATGCAGAAGCCATCCAAACAATGTCATTAAGGCGCACGGCACCTCGTAGCAGGTGGGGGAGTGTTGCTGGCGCGCATCAAAATGTCGGGGACGCCACATTCACTGTGGCGCGCGCCAACCGTGCAAATTGATCATATCAAATTTGTTTGCTGAACCAGCCTAAGTGGATTATGCCAAGGTGTCTTTCACTACCTCTTTTCTTTCTGCATTTTCATCTCTTCTTTTCATCCTTTCTTCCCTTTCCTCCATTTTCATTTAATCTATCTTGCTATATTTCACACTTTCTCTTTCTTCCTCCCTCTCTCCTACGCTGTTATCCGTGATATTATGCAGACCCTGCCATCATTTTGATTTCTTTATTGTGCTTAGAATCAATTTGCACTCACTCACTCTCTGTCTCTTTGCATTATCAAGAGCGTGTCTAATGTGCGCACCGCTCTATTTAATTTCATACCTCAGCCTTCAAGAGATTGAAGGCGCGCGCGCCTTTCGATTGTCGCGGGTTGAATCACGCTGTGTCTTTTATGAGCCGTTGCGAGCCACGTAGGTGAATACTTTCTCACCAGAAAGGAGCGGAGAATCCGCGGGATAGCGTATCAAGATCACATATTATTTGAAGTCGTCTGCATCTAAGCTAAAAAGCTGTTGAAATCTTTGTTGGGTGGTTTTGTGATGTGTTCCACTGGTGTGTGCATTCTTGCATGCAAACTGTCTTGAGTCACATTTTGTAGAAGTACAAATTAAGTAAGTTAGACAAGTGGAAAACACATCAAGAAATGTTTATTTTCAGGGGCTGGCTCTCTGGCTCTGGTTTGTCGAGCCCCATAGACTCTTATGCCTGTGGCTTAGTCTCAAAGTGGATGCAGCTGTTGTGAGATCGATTCTCATCTCCAGCATAAGTATGCTGCAGGTCTGCTACCCCTTCGCACTGTCTGTTCCGGGGCTCCGAACTGGTTCAAGGAACGAAAACCGAAAAGAACAGAACAGAATTTGGCGGAATTTTGCAGGAAGCAGAAAGGAAACGAAAAAAGGTTTCTTCAACTGTTCCGGAACAGAAACAGAACATTATAAAATCTACAAAAGCAGTTAAAAAGTTTATTTTTTCCTCCATATATTTTAACATATCTTATGTCTGGGAGACTATTTCCTGTTGTGCACAACCGGTTGTGGTGCTCCATCTAGTGGACAGATGAGGAAGCTAATGTAATGGCATTTCAAACCCGGTTTCACGTTAATACAGTTGCACTGAAGTGTATGTCCACCAAAAATATTCTGTATAAACTAGATCTCAACACACTGCACACTATAAGGAACTACAAAATATTTGCGTTCCAAACCGATTCAGGACCGATATTTTGGAGGCCGAACGGTTCCGAGAACAAAAACGTTAAACATAGGCCTACCTGAACCGTTCGGAACGGAACTTTTTAAAAATAATTTCGTTTTCAAGCCCGGTTCATAATTTATTGAATTCAGGATGATTTGAGATGATATTAAAAGTTGAACACCTTCAGTGAATAGCAAATTATTTGGTGTACAATTCTTTATTTAACTTTGTTCAAAAAAAGTAATGCAAAAGTAAGCCCCTAACCAACCCTGTATATAACAATCCCGCACAAAATCCATGACCCCTCTAGTTAACAGACTTGAGTTACGTAAACACTGGCCTGGAGATCATTATCAAACCACCATTTTCAACTCAACGTCCTCCCTTCCACCCATCACAGCCTTGCGTCTATCTGTTGAGGCTTTCACATTAAACCTGTTTTCCATGACTCAGGTGGGGCTAGGAACTGTTTAACAGCTTTACCTGCACCCTAGCGTGTGTACGTGTGGGATGTTCCACCAATATTTAACTCCGCTCCATCTGTTGCTTCTCACTTGTCGCGCTTCAAATCACAGCAAAGTCACGTACCTGAAGGCAGGTGAGGTCTGGTGTCGCTGTGTTGCTCCCAGGGGGCGATGACAGGACAGAGAGACTTTGACCCTCAGTGTTAACAGGTAATGGACAATTATTACTTGAGACAAACCAGGGGTGGTCAGGTGTGTCGCCTTCAGCTGCACGCCAGAGTGTCGATTTTCTGCGGCATTCAGACATCTGAGTCAATTCAAAGAAAAAAAAAGAGATGCATTTATCTACCGCTTTTCTACCCAGATTTAATTGGAATTGATAGTTTGCTTCTGTCTTTACCACAATTTATGTCCATAGGACTAACGCTAGGTTTCTTCCGTACGTCCTACGGGCGGAAAATATCCGTATAGTACCGTACGGAAAAATGACACTCTGTAGTGGAAACCTAGCGTAAGCAATGCTAACAGTAGTGCTGTGCGGGAGTGAATGCAAGCACGGAGGCAAGATGCATATATATCGACTTGGCTAACATCAGGGAAGAACAAATTTCACTAGGCATTTTTGGTGGTGTTTTTTAGATTCAATCTACTATCCTTGTAGGACATTTTCCATGAACCGGTGAGGAACCGGGCCGAAAACTTAGTAGCAGACCCCTGTCACCCAGCGCACCACCTTTTCTCCCTCCTCCCCTCGGGAAGGCGCTACCGTGCGCTGCGCACCAAGACCTCTAGGCTCAAAAAACAGTTTCTTCCCTCAAGCAGTGATGCTATTGAACACAGGGGGAAACCCTGCTTGACATGGTGACATGATACATGTCACATGTATAGACTATATGGCGGAGCCACTTTATAACTTATGGGTTTGTCTTTTGTTGTTGACAAAATAACAAAATTAAAATGAAAAATTAAATAAAAAATAAAATTAAAATATTGATGAACCTCCTCTCTCTCTCTCTCTCTCTCTCTCTCTCTCTCTCTCTCTCTCAAATCAAATCAAATATGACTTTATTGGCATGATAGTGAGCATCATAGACATACAAAGCATACATACAACATACATAATAAACAGCTAACATTCATTATATGAAGAAAAATGAAAAAGCCTAAGCCATAATTTTCATAATTAAGATTTAAGATACTTTATTAAGTCACACATACAGTACGTACATGTACAGTGAAATTCTTCCTCCGCATTCAACCCATCCCTGAGGAGTGGTGGGCAGTCGCGGTGCAGTGCCCGGGGCCAACTCACACATTCTGAGCCAGTACCTTGGCCAGGGGCACTGACTGGAGCAAACTGGAGTGCCCGGAGCAAACCCACGCAGACACGGGGAGTGTAAACTCCACACAGAAAGGACCTGTTCGGGTTGGGATTCAAACCCAGGACCTTCTAGCTGTGAGGCAGCAATGCTAACGACTGCGCCACCGTGCCGCCAATAACAATGCACACATTGTATACTGACTGCTATATACATATGTGCAACATTTCTATCATCCATAATGCAAGAATAAGTTTTCATGTCAGTGGCCATGTAGGTTTATTTTTCACCTTTCCACTGGTTGTTCCTTAGTAGTTCACAGTCTGACACATGTGCTGCATATTCACTTTTCTCATCTTTTCCGCGGAGTCTAAACTGAGTTTGACTCTAGACAAGAGTTGTCCTAGGGCTTATTAAACTCTTTTACTCGTATGATGGGGGCTTACGTCTTCTACCAGACAGTATTTGAGATTCTGCAGCGTGCTTAATGTATAACTTCATGCACATTTCATATAGACGTCCACCACTAATGAACTGCCACGGCTCTGACAGAGGTCGCCATCGGGGGGACCGGCATGTCACATGAATATATGTCACACAAGGAGATGGAGAGAGAGGAAGGGAGAGGGAGAGTTGGGGGAAGAGAGGGAGAGAGCGAGGGGGGGGCAGAGTGAGAGACAGAGAGATGGAGAGAAAGACAGAGGGGGGAGAGAAAGAGAGAGGGGGAAAGAGGGCGACAGAGGCGAGCGGAGAGAGAGAGGCAGAGAGAGAGTTGGGGAAGAGAGGGAGAGAGCGAGGAGGGGCAGAGAGAAGGAGAGAAAGACAAGAGGGAGAGGGGTATATGGCAGTGAGAGGGAAAGGTTAACTAACACAGACAATGCAGAAGAAATTTAAAGAAGCAAGAAAGAAGTGAGACAAAGAGAGTGAGAGAGTAGTGAAAGGTAAATGAACGAGAGAAGGAGAGAGAGGTCTGTTGCTTAACATCATATATTGATTGACGCCAATCTCTGAGACAGCAGAGGGCACCAGTGGGAGACTCGTCTGATAAACGAGATGGATGAAAAAAAAAGGAGACAATGCTGCATAAATCACATGAAAATGTAAGATATGTAATATGTAACAAAATAATATTGGACATTGAATTGATTTGAATAATCCCTTTTGAACATGTTTAAAGAATATAAAAATCAAAAAATCAAATAGACAAGTAAAAAAAACAGCGCAAAAGAGAAAATCACTAAAAAAGGCTGTAATCTAAACAAGGTTGATATACATTAAATTAATGGTAAAGCGTCCATTAAGGGTTGTCCTTTTTGGGTAGCGTTTTAGTAGATTTTTTTAAACAATTTTATGAGTGGCTGGCTCTGTGGTGTAGCCGGTTAGACCGCTGCATCCAGCCCCATACAGTCAGCCTGTAGTTTAGTCTCACAGCGCACGCAGCTGTGGTGAGATCGATTCCCCTCACTGACATTAGTATACTGCAGATGTGCTTCTCTGCTTTCTCGCCCCCCCTTCACATTGTCACAACATTGAACAGTTTTCCATTTTATTAACACTGTCAATAAAATGGAAAAATGTTTGTGTGCCCAAAAAATAACATTAATGTCCTCAAATTGTGATAAAGCCGCATTCAGGGGCTAATATGAATTATAAAACTAACAGAACCGTGATTGTGAAGTTTGTCTGCATGCAGGCGTGCACCCCACACATCAGAAAAGAGATCTTAATCCTTTCTGGATTTTGGACGAACCTCCAGATTACATACAGATTGGACGCCTAGAACAAGTTACCTTTCTCACATACACCAACCGATTCATCATCACCATCATCAATCCTGTAGTCTGGCTGACCGGGACTTTGCAATCAGCTCACTCCATCTCACTCTGTTCTTGGCCATTCTCATGGTGTCACTCAGCCTGCACCTTGTCCACTCTTGGATATTATCTTCCCATCGCTTTCTCTGTCTTCCTCTCTTCCTTCCACCGGGTACTGCACCTTGAAGGATTGTTTTTGAGAGACCTTGGGATCTTGTGACATGTCCATACCATTTTAGTTTAAATTGTTTAGTTTTAAAGGCAGAAATAGAGTTTTCATTACTGCGTCAAGCTGAGGCAAGAGAGGACCCTGCCGACGCACAGCTGGGGTGATCAGCGCCGGATGCGCTACAGCTAGATGTGCTACTCACCCTACCGTCACAATTATCAGATCTTATCCAATTCCAAATTACGCGTACTAGCTGCACTTTTATCAGGTAGCTTTTAAAAACATGTCTGTGGACTCTACCACTGTTCCCCCTCTAGCTCTACCACTCTTTTTTGATATCAGGTATGATACATGTACACAGTTTGCCAGTTTCTTAATTTTTTCAAATTACACAAAAACATAACACTGATGTATCAGCGAAATGCCAAATATAATATAACAAATCATTGTCCATTTTCTGTACCCCAGGGAGACAGCGAGAGAGTGAGATGTGTGGGTAAAAGGAGCCACAAGATGCAATAACTAATAATAAAAAGCCCACATCCGTCAAGACACGCTGTGTGTAGTATCAACTGTCGGGTCTTAAATGATGTGGTGTCCACTGCATTAACGCAGAAGAAATTAACGCTGGAGAGTTAGCGCTGAGTGCCCTGGAAGACAAAGTCGGCCATGGCAACCGAGTCGCCTCAGCAGCTAATTGAGTTGAGATAGCGGTGCGGCCAACGCAGATTCAGCTAATGTAACACGGCTAATTGTGTTAGCACAACGAAAGGCCAGTTTACAGAGAGGGGTTAAGGCAGGGAAGGCGCCTCTTTCCCTCAGCCTCTCAGTAACTCTCTACCAGCCCCCCCCCATGTCTGGCCCCCCCAAGTATGAGAATGTTGTGCATTTATGGATGTTGGCTGCCCAGTAATATAATGAATTAATGAATTTTATTTTAGGACAGACAGGCAGTATTGAGACATTAAACATTGCAACGTAGGGTTGCGTGGTGGCAGAGTGGTTATAGAGTGCGTCCCCACCAGACCATAGGTAGTGCCACGGTAATCCCTTCTTCAGCTTTTCTGTTGACTCCTCAACCACTTGAAAAAAATAAAGAATGCAACGTCACACAAGAAACATGAGAAGGCGATTGTACATAACAGCACAGTTGCTTTAAAATAGTCAAGGATAAACTTTTAAGAGCCTAAATAACATCCTAATTAAAATTAAGTATGAGCTCACAACGATACAATCTTTAAGAGTCTAATTAAAAAGATAGTGCATGTCTAAACGTATGTGCAGTAACTTTAGTACGGCTTTGGCTTCAATATTATTGTGTAATTGTACACATTTTATGTGTTCATTCCATTCTCTTTAATATTCTTCTTTGTGTAATTCATGGAGGGAGGGAGGGGGGGGCACACCCCCTATGTTCATTTACAATTAGAAGTACTTCGACAGTGCAAACCTCTGCAAAGGCCATAGGGACAATTATGGCAAAAGGATCCTCCATAAAAGTGACCAAACCAAAAAATTATCTCATGATTGGGATGATCTCTGAATTTGAATGGATTATTCCGATAACCACTTAAGGTAAAAAAATCATGAAAATCTGTGAATACAATTTGATGTCAATCAGGGTGTTTTTGTAAGACTTGTGCAGAAGTTTTTGGCACTCAAAGGTTTAAATAGTTTGTTTCCTTTAATTGCTGAACGTTCAAAATAAACTAATTGGAACAGGTGTCTGAAATTAATTGCGGTGAGCCCGGTGATCCCAAGCACTCTCATGAGACTGTCTAAAGGTTCATACTCTGGTAAAAAATTAAAATGAAAAGTTTGGCCAATCCATACAGCAAAACTAGGTTTGGTACCATTAATATTTTCAAGATGCGTGTGATTCACACATACACACCGACACACTCCCGTCACATTTACACCAACCCACGCACACACTCAGAGACACACATGAACTCACAAGTCACAGTCACACACACACACACACACATGCTGAAAGAGCTGCGTATATATATATCTTCAGAACGTTCAGACATAATCCATCATTGTGCTGACAGTGATGGAGAGGTATTCCATGGGCAGCATTATACTTGCCATTCCGATGGAAATTGAAGATTTGTTTGATGTTCTTTTGTTACCAAAGAAATGTCATTTTGACCACATGTCAGATGCAGCCGAAGTGTGAGTGGGAGGAGCTGTGCGGGTGTGTAAAGAACCCCCGCCCCCCCATCTCCAAAAATGGAGAAATATGGTCTATATATTTGACGCCTGATGGCAGCCCTCTGTGTATAGACGAGGAGTTTCGAGTTGTTCCACGTCCGAGTCGTGGGGGAAACGCACCAGTGGGTGTGCGTTTGTAAAGCCATCCGCGGGGAGAAGAGCGTCTGCGTGTGTGTCCAAGGGGGAAGAAGATGGAGAGGAAATAGAGCGGTAATTTGGGAAGAAGCAAATGGGGTGTGTCAGCCTGAACACGGCACTGAGAGTGAGGGAGAGAGAGAATAAATTCACTACAGTTTGATCCGCGTGGATGGCAACGCCAACGTGCTTATGTCGGCGTATAGATTATGCTGCTATATGACAGTTGTCAGGAATGTATTTAGAATCCACTCACAATGATTGCCTAAAACTTTACTACTGCAATTCACTAAGAATGGGCGCCATGTTGCAGTGTTATTGTTGTGATCTAAACTCTGCAAAATAGGGCTGCAAGTAACGACTATTTTAATAATTGCCAATTATTTAAACAATTAGTCGGCTAATCACTTGGATATTTCTTAAAGGCGGGGTGACATGCTGAATATGGAATTGTCAAATGTATGATATTTTGCCTCTAAATAAATAAACAACATTTTAGAACGGTACAAAATCTCCCAAAAAATTGTAATAGTCATGTTTGGAGCTAAAATAAAGAAAAATAATAAATTAACAAAATAATCGAATGTATTAGGTTGAAACTGCATTTTTTGTTTAAACGAAGAAGAGCTTCAACGTGCAGTCCGAAAACAGACCCGCCCCCTACCACCACCACCAGCAGCGCCTATGAATTAGAGGGGCTGGGCCGCTGGGGAGCAGAGAGTGACTGCTTTACTTTTGGAGTACATTTCGCTACTCGTTACATTTACTTGGCTTTAGCG
>OMKY01145956.1:0-12862 GCA_900302395.1 Bregmaceros cantori
TCTACTCTGCTGTAGGAAACTCCCTTTCCGTCTCTGCCTCCAGAACCGGCTCACCGTCCTCGGACCAGATCTCAGAGATGAGTACATGTTCTAAGACTTTTTAGTATTGATCGAAGGCGGACTCTTCGTGTCTAAGACTCTTATTGCCTGTGTGCAATTACCTTATTTACCTTTGCATTCGCACAGTGTGTGCTTCAAATGTTTTGTGTTTGATTCCTGTGTTGCAGTAGACGGATGGCGGTAAGGCTTGCCATACAGTCATCCAAACCTTTTTTGCATTCCTGACTGAGTCCTTATTTCTTACTTCTTTATTCTCGCTATACGAATCATAACACATGGATGTTATTCGTTATTTCCCACTGGTCAGTAACTGTCCTTGCCGGCACTCACTTTCCAAAGACCGGATTGAGCTGCTTGGAGATGTAGTTCTCCTTGTCGCGGAGCTCCGCCTTCCCCAGCCTGATGACGATGTAGGGGTCCGCCTTGCCATTGATGTCAGCGGGGTGGAGGTCTGTGGCCTGTAGTCATGGTTTATGAAGGGGAGGTTTACTTTGATACAGCAGTCCCTGACAATGAAGCGCCATGCTTTTAAAATCAAACAGTAGTAGAGCTGCAATTGACGAATCGATTATAATTGATTATTGAAATAATCGGCAACTAATTTGATCATCAATTATTCAGCAGCAATGAATTGTCTACGTTTGTGACCCATTCTCCAATCAAACGTGTTGAATATTTGTCAGTTGACAAATTGTTGCCCATTCTCTTGGATATTGAATACTGTTCAACCCGACACATAATGGGTGAAAACACATTTACCGTAGTTAGCACGGAAGAGTAGGCGATTCCACGGCAATACTAAAAAAAAATGTAATTAGAAATACATAGGAGATAGCGAAACCGTAAAAAGTTTGTAACATTAATATTGCAAAAGTTAACGTGTCAAGTTAATAATCGTTTCGAGTTTAAAGGAAAAATTAGCCAATTAATCGATTAATCACCAGTAAAAAAGTCTATCAATAACAATTAACAATGAAACATCGTCAGAGTCAACGTTTTATTTATTGAAAAACTCACTTGAATGATCAGGATGAAATATATACTTATTACTTATATACTTATAGTACTTGAAGGATTCCATGAAAAGTTTCTAAGACGCTGGAGTTATCTTCACATTCGCTAACTCCATATTCGCTGTTCCCGTTTCATCGGCAGAGAGAGGGGATCCGTGGGGGAGAGACGTTAGTACCGCTGGTACTGAGGTTGTGATCAAAGCCTTATTATTATAATTTGCGCTCGCGCTGCTTGCATGACAATGCAGGAGACCTTGTGTGAGCCCTTCAACTGTGCTCCCTGTGGCAGCACAGTTTTTAAATAACGTCATCAATGCATCCCATCCACTCCGGGGTTTGACTCATTTGGGGGGAGCTGTCGCCAGGCGCATCACCGTTCTGCAGAAATGGCAAGTAACACAGTACATCTGTACTTAAGTAATGTACTGTACTTAAGTAGAATTTTCAAGTATCTGTACTTTATTCTGTGAGTACTTTTTGCTTCTACTCAGTAGATTTTTAATAAAAATATCAGTACTTCTACTCCTTATCTATTACCAATATGTATCAACCGATATGAGGCATTTTTCCATAGCGGTTCTGTATTGGTGTCTGTGAAGTTTCCCCGCTATACGGTGAAAATTTGGGAAAGTGCCGGGGACAAGCGCTCCGTTCAGCCGCAGCTCGCCCATCCCACCTCCCACTCTATTCCACACTGTAACAACAACAACGTCTCCTTACTCCATGCAACACCAGAGATGTCACACACATGCACGAATGACACCCACAGGAAGTGAACTGAAAGATGTATTAACATGATTGCATAGTGGAATCATTAAAAGACGCCTTTTGAACCTACTCTCCAAACTGTGTGTCTTAAGCTACGGCTGTGGTTACAGCCACAACATCTTAATTAATTTAAAATGCAAAAGGTGTACAAACATGTAGGGTGGATTGCCCTAATGTGAGCCACTGCCTAACGTGCCTAAGTTCCAGTGTCCTTCGCTCCTCCCTAGACGAATGAATTTCAGTGAAACTATGGTAAACGCAAAGTATGGTAATGTGTCTAACATTAAGTTTGTCACAAAAATCATGACAAACAACACCAAAGGCATCACATCATCCACCAAAGTCCAAGACAAAGCCCTAGAGGAGGTGAAGTCCTTCAAGTACGTCGGCTCAATAATATCAGGCGAAGGCTCAAAACCCGAAATTGTAGCCAGGATTTCTGAAACATCAGCAGCAATATGGAAACTAGAAACAATCTGGAAGGACAAAAACACCAGTCTGCAGCACAAGATTCCCTTGATGCGCACGCTGGCCCTCTCCGTCTTCCTGTATGCCTGTGAGTCATGGACTTTAACTGCTGAGCTTCAAAGAAGGATCCTGCCAACCGAATGCAGTTGCTAACCGAAGATCCAGGGCATGCGCTACACAGACCATATAACAAATAAGGTCCACACAAGGATCCAACAGGTTATAGGACCACACGACACTCTCCTCACAACAGTAAGGGAGAAGAACTTGCCAGGCAAAGACCATCTTGCAAGGAACGGTTAGAAGGGGAAGAAGAAGAAGACAACGAAAGAGGTGGGAGGACAATATACACGAATGGACAGGCCTGACCTTCGCAGAATCCCAAAGAGCGGCAGTAAGTAAGTAAGTAAAATTTTATTTATATAGCACCCTTCATAGTACGAGTACACAGAGTGCTGTACATGTACAAGCATAAAAAATAGATGCAATCAACATCGTAATACACACTATATACATCATCAGAGGACAGAGACGGATGGAGGAGAACGGTAGCTTCAGCGTCATCAATGGTGCCCCAACGACGACAACTATCACGGCATAGACAAGGCAAATAAGTTTAACTTTTCAACTACATTTCGCTGTTCCACTTTAGCATGACACAAAAAATGGCAATCCACCCAAATACTTTTTCTTGTGGAAGTGATCAAAAACACGGTTGTGTAGAATAGATTACAATCCTCACTCAATGTATATGGCTCTGTGATCTGTGATCTTAGGGGTGGCTGTGGCTTGGTTGGTAGAGCAGCCGAGGGTTGAAAACCAAAAGGTCGGTGGTTCGAATCCCACCTCCGACAGTGTCCATGCCAGAGTGTCCATGGGTAAGACACTGAACCCCAAATTGCTCTCAATGGGCCTTGTATGGCAGCAGCCGTCATTGGCGTGTGAATGTGTGATTGAGAGGTCACTGTAAAGCGCTTTGAGTGCCACTATATGGTAGAAAAGCGCTGGAAATGGAAAGGAGGGAGAACGACACTCACCCGGATCACGTAGATGCGTACAAGGACGTTGGTGGGGTCATTATGTGGGATCCCCTGGAACATTCCCATGTTGGGGTCGTAGCCCGGCTCTCTAATCACATCTTCAGATAACGGGACTTTGTACATACACAGAGAGCCCTGTGGGACAGACATTAGGGGTGCAGCGATTAGTCGACTGATCATTGACGATCGATTATAAAAACGAATAATCCATAATAGCAGAGGAATTGAGTCTATGCTTTTATCAGCAGTATGTCCTGATGTCCCACAGTAGTACTTTCAGTGACAGATTCATTGTGCCCAGGGGCAATTGCTTTAAGACTGCAAGGGAAGCCCAGCTTCCGCTAACATGTCACAAAAATAAATGGTCAAATTTACTGTTTGTTGTGTGTACATGTCATTGACTAAATATGTGCTACAATGCGTTTTTACATTTTTCTTCATAATCACTTTTTATCACTAACTGATGCAACTTTATTCCCGTTTTCTTCCCATTCCCTCCGTGGCACTCTCTGTCAGCGCTGGAGGAGTGGGTTGTATTAGCTCAGCTGAACTTATACGGTGAAATGTATACATGATCTGCTTTGTCACGCTCCCGGACTGCGGTGCGTCAATGGAGTAAGAGTAAAACATGAACTGGAACGCTGACCGTAAAAGAGACACGTTGAAACTGCACAGCGATTGGTTTACATGCTGAATTCTGTCCCCGCCTGGACGCCGGGCGTCCAGCAGCTTCTGGCATTAACTTACATGAGGAAATTGGGAATGGGCGTGACATCGTTTCGGGTGGACGCAGATCCAGTTTGATTGATAGCGAATTGGGCGAATTACAGTGTTTGAAGTCTGCAGTTGCTGGTTTCCAGCAGTCCACACCTCAGAGACGCACCCAACCGCTTTGACGGCACTCGCCATGATAAGAATTCTGCCTGTCGCGCGATTGTTGTGCAAAGTCATGTTTTGATCACATATTGTTTGCCTCACGGGAGTCAAGGCTCAATCCTCACGTTATAGTTTGTCATTCCATTGTGTTATTCCTCACGAGTTGGTCTCCTTGAATCTCTTGGTGGTAGCGTTCCTTTTCCTTCCTTTTCGGAAATTCCTTCTCTGACTTTCATTCTTTTGCTCGTTCTCGTCTTTCCTATCTAACTTAGTTCTTTTTAGTTAATTTTCATAAAGGCCAGGACAAGCTGCATAGTGCCAAAACATGTTTTACTTGAAATTGAAAGCAGGTTTTAAACTTCATGTCACCTATGCAGAGTACAACAATGTTATAAAATTATTGAATCACATTGAAATAAAATAAATTTAAGGTAAATGAGGAGTGGTATGGAACAAAGGACCCAATGTTTTTTTGTGTAGTAGTAAATTTAATCTGATTATTGCTTTGGGTAAAGTAATTAAAAATGTAATTCATATAGTTACTCAAACTTAGTTACTTAGTCATGTTTGACTTGCTTCTTCACACAAACAAAATTTGAAATTGATGAGTCGAGACAAGTGATTCCAGAGGAGGGATTTCAGAGTGTACTTAAAAGTTATGGCCAGTACTTTGATTCAGGGAGACTGAGGTCTGAACCTCAAGTCCTATATTCAAACAAGGACTTGCAGGGAACAGGGAAAAGCTGTGTGATTTGTTGCTGTTCCTGAAAGACATAGAGTTGGACAGCATCAGTTGTACAAACTGCTGTCTTTAGTGGCAATGATTGGAGCTACATCTGCAGGTGTAGAGCCAAGCTCTGCTGGCCATTGAGCGGACACTGGTCAAGTCCTTGGAAAAAACACCAAGCTGGTACGACCGGGTTACAGACCATTTTCTGGAAAACGAACGGAGGGTTACGTATGAATAGACGCGTTTTATGATGCAGGACGACAAATTGGGCTTCCCTTCCTTAAAAGTCCAGCAGTCGCCACTGATTGTGCCAAACTGCAGCACAGAGCACCACAGGAAAACATTCCTGCCAGTGGCTATCAAACTTAATAACTTTTAAAATAACTATATGATATATCCAGAGATGGGCAGTAACGCATTACATTTACTCTGTTACAGTTTTTTGGTATACTCTTTAACTTTTGGAGTACATTTTTTCACAACTTACTTTCTGCTTTTACTTGAGTACATTTGAGGTGAAAAAAAATTATATTGAAATGTCAGTAAAAAGTACTTGTTACATTAACTTTGCGTTTAGCGACACCCATTGGGAACTTTTGGCACATGTGTTGATGTCATATTTCTCTCTCTCTCTCGGGCGCTCTCTTGCTTTCTCTCTCGGTCTCTCTCTCTTGGTCTCTTTCTCTGTCTCTCGGTCTCTCTCTCCCGCTCTCTCTCGGTTTCTTGGTCTCTCTTTCTAATAAATATCTCCTTCCAGGAGGATATGAAAAGTGGGGGGATTTCCAGGGATTGTAAATCAACAAGGGGCATTCAATTATATTCTGAAAAGACAATTTGTTTTATTTATCTTACTGAAAGTTACTCAGTACTTTCATTACTTAAGTAACTTTTTTGTGCAGTACTTTTTTTACTTTTACTTGAGTAACTGTTTGGATGACTACTTTTTACTTTTACTTGAGTAATATTTTGCAGAGAAAGCAATACTTTTACTTAAGTAATTTTTATGGCTACTCTGGCCATATCTGGATATATCTAACTAAAATCGTGCCCAAACTTTTGCATTACAAACAGTGTGTTGCTCATTACTTATTTACTAGCATTTGAGAGATTTGATATCAATAAAGTATTCTCATTCTGATTATGACACACATTTGGAATTGACTGATCATTTCTATTTCTAGTCAAATTCCATGTTTGTGTGTATCATACAGTGACTCTGTGATTGTGCATTAACCTTAAAGCGGCCCACGATGCGATCCTCGTCCAAGACATGCTCGTCGTCATCTCCAGCCTTGCCTCTGTACAGGTTGAAGGAGTGCAGCCAGTCCTCGAAACAGCCATACTCGCTCTCCAACTCCTTGTTGTACACCTGGATCATAGACGGTATATAAAAATGGACACCGCGTTCGTTTTGATGTCTACTTTCGGGTTGGTATGGGGGGAGCCTCATCTCAGAAAACCGAGCCCTATGGGAATTCCAATAAAAATATTCCAATCTTAGCAGCCTGTTTTAACCTATTTAAAGATTGTTTCTAATTGATGTTTTAATGTATATTGTCGGGATAATTAACGGTTCATTGTGTGAGGGGGCTCATAATTTCACAAACGCGTCAGATTTGGCGTTAATATTTTTTATTTCAGCTCCCATAGGATCCCATTCTTTGTGACTCGTTGGCGCCCCTAGCGGACAGTACCACCGGAAGAAGTTCCGTGTGGGATGTCTCTCTCTCACTTACCGTAGAGCTCTCTCTCCCCTTCCGGATATACGGGTACTTTCAGCAATGGCACCGCGCTGTCGGAGGCTTCAACCCGACTAGGATGAAAGCAATAGGATGACGTCATGCACGCTGCGTCAACTTTATAAACAGTCTATGGATGACGTCACGCACGCTGCATCTACTTTATATATAGTCTATGGATGACGTCCTGCACGCTGCGTCTACTTTATATACAGTCTATGGATGACGTCACGCACGCTGCGTCTACTTTATATACAGTCTATGGATTCTCAAGCAATCTCTAATTCATGTGAAAAGTGCCGTGGAGAGGTGGCTAACGTGTGCCTGGTTGTATGTGTTTAACCCGACCAGGTCCCTGAACGCTTCCTGGAGGTGGCTCAGATCACGCTACGGGAGTTCTTCAATGCCATCGTCGCCGGCAAGGACGTGGACCCCTCGTGGAAGAAGGCCATCTACAAAGTCATTTGCAAGCTGGACAGCGAGGTGCCCGACGTCTTCAAGTCGCCCAACTGCCTCCAGGAACTTCTGCACGAGTAATCCCTCATTCCCTTAAAAAAAAAAAACATCCCACCACCATCCCAACCGCCCACTTCCACCTCGTCTCCTTCTCTGAGCAGATAGAAACATGGGTTTTATTGACTTTTATTTTGAGTTATCTTCGTGTATTCCCCACCAGAGTAAAACCACTATGGACCACCCTCGCCACTTGAGCTGAAACTAATGATTGTTTTATTTCTATTGGAACGATGAGTCAGCTTAAATAATTCGATTTTTGATTTCCTATATTTCCTATAAGTTATATTGTTGGACACACACTCATTTACCATTAATTTATAACATTACGAAGATCTTTTTTTTTTCCTTTTTAACCCGTGTCCATTTCATGTTTTGTATTTTCAGAAATGATCCATTTTTTGGGTGTTCCAATGTGTCTGGGTGTAGGGGTTCTGCGTAGAACAAAAAAGAAAAAGCACTAAAGAAGGATTCCTCGAATGCTGATTATCGATAATCCAAATTATTTATTATTTAATTAGTTGCAGGCTTATAAATTGAGTAGTCACTGATTAAATCGACTATAAACTTTGCACCTGCTCCCCACTCTGGTATTCTTAGCTTAGTCTTCGTGAGACAAGAAAATGGTTATTAATACAACAGGAATCATTATTTCTATGACATGGGGCTACCGTTAAGGCCAAAGAAATGGCCCTCAGTGCGCTGGTCGCGGAAAAAGACACGTCACACGCATCTAAAGTAAATAAGACGTGGTCGATTGTATTGTGTTTGAACCATAGACTGTATATAAAGTAGACGCAGCGTGCATGACGTCATCCCATTTGTTTCATCAAACTTTTTTTTGTGCCCGCCGGTACCAGCAGAGCTAAAGAGAGCTATACAGTATATGAGAGAGAGACACCCCACACGCGACTTCTTTCGGTGGTACTGTCCGCTAGCCAACGACAGAGTCAGAATGGGATCCTAAAGGAGCTGGAATAAAAAATATTAAGGCCAAAATCTGACGCGTTTGTGAAATTATGACCCCCCCCTCACACAATGAACCGTTAATTATCCCGACAATATACATTAAAACATCAATTAGAAACAATCTTTAAATAGGTTAAACGGCCTGTTAAAATTGCTATATTTCTATTGTAAATCCCATAGGTTCCGGTTTGGTAGTCAACTCCGCCGACTCGACTAGCAGAAGCACACGGAAGACGGCACGCAGGCTGAAGCGAATGCAACGTCCATATTTAGATACAGTCAATGGTTTGGGGCATCATCCGGGTCACTTTCAGTGAACTGGAATTGAACCAATAACTCTGGACGCCCTACGAACTAAAAATGCCCCATTTGAGACACAGCACTGGTTCCAATGTGTGTACCTTCCCGTATGACACTGTATTTTGATAGTCCCTCCAGCCTTTGTCACATCGCCATTCTGAATGCACATTGGAAGAACTAGGGTGGATTGGCCTAATTTGAGCCCCTTTTTTGCAGCTTCCTTATTTGGGACAGTCAGTTGCTTTTGGTGTGAGAGTAAAATGTAGTGTTGAACAGTTGAACTTAACGGGATAGTTTGGTATTTTTGACATGCATCTGTACTGCATCAACATGACCAGTGTCCAGCATTCTCACTGACTTATCCCCCGAGAATGTCCGGTGAGTAGAGCTCTTGTCCAGTGTCAGTCAAGGCGAACGTCGTCCGGCATGTTTGCTGGGTTCAGGAAAAGAACATGTTTTTCTTCCCAAAGCTGTACGAGTGTAGAAGAGTGATTTATTTGCATCAGAAAAAACGGTGTCTGCAAAAGTCACGCGTCATTATAACTTTCGATCAATTTTGTATCAGTGCGCGTATAGGGAACGAGATTGTGACGTCAGCGAGGAAGCCTGCTGCCATTTCAGGTGGAGCGCACCGCTACGCTTTCGCCATCTTGGCTGTGTGCGTGTGTGTGTATGTGTGTGCGGCGTCTACTTTTTGTTCGTTCATGTCTAAATTGAGGTGTGTATTAACAGTGCACATTTGATGCAAGTGTCAACCTTTGGTCGTGTCCACGAATGCTCAGATGCACATGCGTGATTGCGCGCACACTTGTGCAGGTGCGCGCCAGAGGCCGCTCCTACAACGTATAATGAGGTCTTCCCAAGGAAGAGGACTCGAACGTGATCTCTCGTCCCTAATAGGATTCCACAGTGTCTAGATGTTTTGGCATCAGTGACCCCATGGCCTTGGCGGAGGTTTGCCCTCTCTGAGTAGTTTTCAAACGTGTCTTAAGTTATGCTTTTTTAAATCTTTTTGCTTTACTTATTGATTGACCGCATGCGACCACATGCTTTGTGAGTTGTGTCAGTCCTCTCTGCTCGTTTCATCAGTGATTGAAAGTTTGAAAAACACGACGAACTGAAATGCCATCTGGAAATAAGCAAGGATTAAAAACACTAACCACATTTTTAGAGCACCGTTTTGCCTTGAAAATTGATTTGTAATGTACGAAATTGCCAACTGTGTTTGTGAAGGCACTTAAACATACTTGAAACAATAAAAAAACTTAACGTAATATAATCTAGTATGTCATTTTTATCTCTCAATCTGTTAAATCTCTTAATTCTAAAAGTGGGAATTGGATTATGATACTTATTTTGATAATTTTGTATGAGGAACTTGTAGCTGTAAGGGATTACTTAACACCAGGTGATACCATACACAGCATTACACCATACACCATACATTCTACATATAAAGACACACCCACACCCCACGGACCTGCATTCACACAGACACCCACAAGAGCACTATCGGCCTGCAACTAACGATTATATTGACCATCAATGAATCAGCCATTTTTACTGATGATTGTCGGAGCACAGAACAAACAATAAAATGATGAATCGCTGTCGGTGAATCGATCAAATAAACACAAATAATTGTGTATCTTCAATTAATTGAATTAAGCATTTGCACACCCGCATATACACAAACAGGCACACAAACACCAAAACAGACATACATACATAAACAGACACGTACACAAAACACATTCAACCACACACAGACATATTCAAAGATACACCTACTTGTACTAAACTTCACCTACTACCTAAACTGTGATTGTCTGTTTAATTTGTGTGTGTGGTAGTGTCTGAGTGTGTAGATATGTGTGTGGGTGTGAGAGAGAGTGTCTTTGTTATGTGTGCGCGAGACTGTATGTGTGAGTTCCTGCTTGTGTAGGGTGTATAATGTATGACTAACAGTGTGTCGGAGAGTCTATGTGTTTGTGTGTGTGTGTAATGTGTGTGTAATGTTTATACAAGCTAAAGTGTGTGTGTGAGAGTGTATGTGTGATCTGTGTGTTATGGTGTGTGTGAGTGCAACCTATTGACCTCAGAAAAATACCCACCCGTCCCCGTGGGTTAGCCAGCTTACGATCTGACGGGTGGGTGAACGGCCTTCTAGCCTTGCTATGTCATCTCTCACCCACCCGCACTGCGGCCTAGTCATGTCAACACGTAGACACATAAAACGAAAATGTATGGGCAGAGCAACTATTCTTAACAAATGCATACACACACACACACACACACACACACACACTCTCTAGTCGTGATGCTTGTTGCATTTGCTGGATTCCCCAGGGGAAATCTTATACACAACACCTGTATATTGTATATGTGTGTGTGTGTTTCTTTCACTCATGCCTAATTTCCACCCACAACGTTTGTTGCCAATGTGTGTGTGTGAGTTTGTGTGTGTGTGTGTGTGTGCCTCACATTCCCCCGACGGGCAACTCGTGACACAGGTGACTGTATATACGAGCTTATGCGGGACCTTGAGGCGCAGTATGATTACAGAAAAATTGTAACCCTAACATATGTCCTCCAAACGTACATTAAGAAACTAAGAATATAACAACAATAAATTAAAATTGTATTCCCGTCAAAGGCAGACTGCCACCTGTTATGGAACCCACACAGTAAATTCTGCAGTGTTAAATATGCAGTGTAAAAGTTCATTGACTCTTACAACAACAGAGAGAGTTGAATATTTACTAGTGTTGGTGTTAATTTGCCTTGTGTTACAAGGCACTGTGTCAATTAGACTCTACAAAGCCCACCCACCTCGTCCTCTTTCAAACAAAAAGACTGCCATTTTCATTGCATCATGACTCATGCGGCACCCGACCCTTAGCGCGGACCAAGGTTCGGCTCGGACCCCAGAGGTTTGGGTCACAGTAACGCTGCTGAATTGCTGGGTCGCAGGCCCTCGCAGCCTTCGTCCGCTCAGATGCAGATACCCGTCCCTTCATGGACGTGCCAGCGGTGCTGTACAGTGTTAGCCAGTGTTACATTTTTACTCAATTTCGAGGTAATTTTACTCTAGAAATTTAACACAATGGAAAGAGTTAATTTAACACCAAATCTGATAAGGACCAAATACACTCGGACACAGTGTTAAATTTAACTCTTTAAGTGTTGATTTAGCGCACATTTACTGTGCACCCACACCTCCTTCCCGCCTTCCTTCTCTCTTCCTTTCTCTCGGCAGGTGAGATTATTATTAAAAGTTTATATTATATAGGTATTAATATATAGGTATTAATATAAGTATTAATATTGCAAATGTTTTTCTGTTTCGCTATCTCCACTCATTGTTAACATTTCCAGTTTTTAGTATTAACACAGAAGAGCCTAGTCATCCATGCTAACATATTGGTTTATTTTAAGATTCCCCCAGGGCATCCAGCAAAAGCGTCAAGCTTCCCTACTAGGTTTTCACCCAAGCTTGCGTGTCGTCTTTATTGTATTAGGGCTATGACAGTGGTAATGGAGACTCAGACTGTCATTGGGGACAACAAATATCAAACACATTTGAGCTTAGATGGGCCAAACAAGGAAAACGATTAATTGCTGCCGTTAGTTGGCGATTATTTCAATAATCGATTATCATCGGTTAATCCACTAATTGTTGCAAGCTCTATTGTCTTGCTCCCTCTAATAGACTCTGAGAGAGACAGAGACAGGGATAGACAGCTTCTGCGTGTGGCTAATTTGGTTGGTTGGTTGGTTCCCCCCCACCCCACTGCTGCATGTCCTGAGTCACCTCAGCGTTGGCACCGTGCGTCTGTGTCAAACTACGCTGCTCGCTGACGTCCGTCTGTGCGTCATTCAAATGATGGTGTGTCACTCGATGACACAGGCAGGTGAAGACCGCCTGCACGTCTAAGGGAACCACGCTTAACCCTTTCACTGCCAGTCATCCTGTGCATCCTCAATTTTAAGCTGCAACCAGGGCTTGAAAACAAAATTATTTTTAAAACGTTCCGTTCCGAACGGTTCAGGCAGGTCTATGTTTAATGTTTTCATTCTCGGAACCGTTCCGCCTCCAAAATATTGGTCCTGAAAAGGTTCGGAACACCAATATTTTGTTCGTTCTTAAAGTTCCTTATATTGAGCAATGTTAAGTTTAGATATAGTTTTTATACAAAATATATTTGGTCAATGAAAGTGGACGGAAATAGTCTCCCAGACATAGGATTTTCGTTTTCGGTTTTCGTTTTCCTTCCTTGAACCGGTTCGAAGCTCTGGCTGCAACAAACGATTATTTAGATCATCGATTAATCGGTCACTTTTACTGGCGATTAATCGTTTAATGTGTTCATTTTTCCTTTGAAA